>JAMKQA010000087.1:0-66993 GCA_024699735.1 Posidonia australis
GGCTTAGGTTGATTTGTTGGATTTTAGGTTTAATTGGGTCAGGTGGGCTGGTGTGGACCTAATTGGGCTTGTGTGGGCTAGGATTTTGGTGGTTGCAACCAGAGCATCATCCGGAGGAGCCTGCTGCCAAGTGACTTCAAAATCGGGGTGTCTACACGAGGAAAACCAAAAACACAAAAAAGCGAAGAAGAAAACAAGATAATGAAAACATGTGTGCTCCGTACCTAATGGATGAAATGCACAAATCAATGCGGGCCAAAGAAAGGGTAAGGATTCTTATTACGCATGGGGAAGGGCTTAGGCAACCCCATGCGCCCGAGGAACTCAGTCTTTCTAGGTTTCCTACTTGCCAATGGTCTATTAGGTGTGTGCTTACCTATTCTGAATGCTCATGCTAAAGATAATTAGAAAACATGCTAAATCGAAGAGAATAAATGAAATAAAGGGAAAAAGTTAATCCGATGTAGGCATTGAGAATGCTGCTTTACTGTACGCCCATGGGCAATGAGGAAAATCGTGAAAATTGAGAAAACTCTCGAAAAGCGTCACGTAAATCAGCAAAAACTCGAAGAAATCTGAGAAAATCAAATTGGGAAAATAATCCTCATTCGGGACAATGTCGGCTCTGTCAAGCCTTTTAATGTACACCCTTGGGCGATGGAAAGCTAAATCAAATCGAAAAAACAAAAATCGATAGAAATCCTAGAAATGACTAGAAAACCAAGTTTGAAATGAGTTAGAAATACATGCATGAAGAAAGGAAGAAGTCATGAGAAAACATGCATGAAAAAGTGCAACAAAATGTGCAAAACGCATGTGAGAGTGTAAAAATGTGAATTCCAGGGGCCTAAGTGCAAAAAACTCAAACTCTGAATGAAAACTGAAATTCTGAAGCTAAATCATCAAAAATACATAGAAAAATCTATTTCATGTAATTTTGAAGAAATCTAGGGTCAAATGTGCAAATCTGTGCATTTTTGGTCAATTTGGAGGTTCCTAAGGGTCAAAATGCAATTTTACCATCAAAGCATGCATTTAATGCAATTCTATGGAAATTCAGGGTAAAATATGCAAGAAAAAGAATCCATGTTGGAATCAGAAAGTTTCAGGGGCAATGCAGTAATTTTACCCTAGAAACATGCCTTCAGTGTGAAATCTGTAATGTTTAAGGGCTAAAATGCAATTTAACCAGAGAAATATGCATTCAGAAGAGTTTCAGAAAAGTTCAGGGTTCTTTATGCGAAAATGGTGGATTAAAATGTATGAAAAGAAACTCTAGGGGTTTTTATCAAGTTTTTAAACCTAGAAAACATTATTAGGAAAACTCAGGGGGCACATTGCAATAGTTTCAGTTAAAACTTTATTCAAACGATTTAATAAAAATGCAAGGACCTATTTGTAATAAAAAAAAGGACCTAAATGTAACAAAACAAAAGTTTTAGAATTGTAATCAAAAAGAACTATTTTTTATTTTTATTAAAAAGAAAAGGGTCGAATGTCGCTGGTGGCGAAACTCCGTCGTCAACGCCTGTTAACAGCCCGCCAGAGATGCCTCTTGAGAGGCCATCCCATGGCCTGATCCGAGATCAGACCTCATGGGAAGCAAGAATGGAAGAGGAGGAGATGATCCAGCGGTCTGGATCGTGGATCTAACAGCGGGAGTGGGCTACCCATCCCCCTTGCTGTCGAGGCACTCTGGTGACGACGCCGAAGAAGAAGGAGGCTGCTGGAGGGCTGCGGCGCATGATCAAGGGATCTAGGAGGCTTCGAGACATTGAGAGGAGCATTTCTCCACTTCCAGAAGTGAAAATGGGACACTTCCCCCATCCTCGAACCAAGCTCACCATCGACGCGATCCTTCTCCGGTGAGCTCGACTGCGGTGGCTGTCTAAGGCACAAGACTTGATTCTGAAGGCTCCGGAGCGCTAGGGGCGTGCCGTGGAACGATCCTGGAGGCTCGAAGAGGCACGACAAGGATGGAAACACACGTCCCTTCACTAGTTTCAGTCGTCTTCTTCAACAACAGCGGCGTGGCGCGACCCCGTCGATCTTCTGGTGGAGGCTCCGGGAGGCAGCGAAACGGCGTTTTGACGAGCGGAGAAGCAAGAGGGAGGCCAGGAGAGGAGGACCTAAGGTTCTAGGACCTAGGACAAGCCCTGAACCAGCACCCCCACCTAGATCGTCACTTGCATGCTAGGACGAAAGCCCAGAGTGTAGATTTTATCCAAGTCTTCATCCTTGCTGTGAATTTTGCGCTTTAACCCCCGTGTTTGTCTTTCATTGCGTTTATGTTGCATTATCACTTTTTTCCTTTCATGTTTCCTTGCAAATAACATTTTCTAAATGTTTTGTACACATTTTAGTCCACGCATTATCCCTGTGTATGCATTTATCACATCCAACCATGAAAATGACCAAATTGCCCCTACCCCAATTCATGAGCATGCATCTCGATCTTTGCATTTAGTCTTGCCCTGGCATTCATATTAGCATGATTAGAGCATGACCCAGGTTTAGCAAACATTCATCAAACCTTTAGCAAGCATTTGGACTAGAAAGATAGAGTTCCTCGGGCGTACGATGGTGCCTAACACCTTCCTCGTGCGTAATAGGAATCCTTACCCATCCTCTGGTTAGCAGACATTCAGCCTTTCCATCTGCATCCCATACATTCATCCTTTGTGGTTTTCCTCATCTTTCCCTAAAAGACTAGGTGGCGACTCCTCCTTTTCTTTTTTCTTTTATCCTATCCTTGCGCCTTCGCCATCATGGCATGGCTTTGGTCTCCACCCTTCCCCCTCCCTCGGGTCGAGCACAGTCACACCTCATCTTTCCATTAAAAGATTAGGTGGCGACTCCTTTCCCTATCCTTTCTCATCTTTCCTTGGTGTTTCAGAGTCTAGTCTTCTTCTCCGGATTCACCATCTTCGCCGTGACCATATCGGGACTCTTTGTGTGCTTCCACGCACCCGGCAAAGGAGAGCCAGGCAAGGTTCCACCGGCATGGTCACAGAAACAAAGGAAACAACTTCAACCCTTTCTTTCTTGAAGTTCTTGTCCATGACGACAACAATGTCGTTGCCCTAGTAGAACTTGATCATGTGGTAAAGGGTTGAGGGAATAACTTGATGTTTGTGCAACCAAGGGCACCTAAGAAGGAGATTGAAAGTAGGCTTGAGATCGACAACATAGAATTGACATCAAATTCAACAGGACCGACAACACGAGGGATAACCAAGATCCCTAGAGCATCAGGATAGGTGTTGTCGAAGACAGCTGGTGTAATGTCTTTGGACTTGAATCCGATCTTGCTTGTTGTGCTCAGGGGTAGACATTTAAGCCTGCTCCATTGTCCACCAGTGTGTGAGGGATGCGGAAGCTCTAGTATTGTACCATGATGAATAGGGGTTGCTTGTGGTTAATCCTTGCTGGAGGTAACTCCTGACTAAAGAAGGAGATTACTTATGGTGTTGCAATCATGCCTACCATGTTCTCTAAGGCTGTAGGTTCTATGGTGGAGGAGACATGTGTGGCCTGGAACACTCTCAAGAAGGCCAGGCCATCCTATGCTCTACAGACGTATGAATCAAATCCCAGATAGAGATATTTGTTTTAACCTTCTTATGCTAGGAGGTGATATCTGCTATGGGCAGGTCCTTTTTACTAAAGGTGGTGGTGGTGGGCTTGACAGGGATTTCTTCTGTGGTGAGTTTGAGGGGCTGGTTATCTAGCTATGGTGGAATACGCATCAAGTGGATATACTAGGGTGTTGGAGTCGTAGGCTTGAACACCTTATCTGACCTTGTGACCTCCGCACACATTTCTGTGGCGTAGTTATAAGGCACACAATGGGTATCCCTCGTCATGTTGACCATGGATGGACGAGCCGCCAACTCTAACAGGCTTACTAGTGGTTCTACAAGGGGAACTGTTGGGTGATTTGGCAGTTGGGTAGGTTGAACGGGCTCTAGGCTAGGCTTAGCTAAAAGGCATACTAGTGTGGCTGGTGGAGATTGCATGGCTGGCTGCGTAGTCACACTCCTCGATTTAGCGGACAACTGGAGTAGACACCCCACTTTAGCACCACTCACTGACGGACTCCTTCGAAAGAACGCTCCAGCGACAATAAGGCATTTTCCCTACATCAGAAGCCCATTTCACACTCTATACCAACCCAATACCTTAAACCTATCCTAATCACCAAGCCAAGCCATGTTTGATGGTCATCCACTCAAGAAATGAGCTCAGAATCCATGTGCTAGAGCCTGAACTAGGCCGGTCATGGGTTGGACTCATATGTGAAGACCGCAGGTCAAGCACGCATTTGCCTTAGATCAGTGATGACCAGCAAGGGATCGATTGGTCATTCGACTCATGGTCCATCGAATCCTTGCTTCCCATTAGCCCACGTAGATCTAGGCGTGTTCTTTGAGTTTCCTGGACCATTATACCCTTCCATCTAATCCTAGTCCCCCTCAAACCCATTTGATTTAATCCCAACCCCATATCATAATCCAAATTCAAAAACCAACAACTCTTATTCACTCTCCCCTCTATAAAATAGTGCCTGACTCCAACGTAGAGCTCTCTTGGTCTCTCCTCACTAGGGGTGCAAATGGATATCGTATATCTGTAAAATATCCGTATCTGCCCTTGTGTGCATGCAGATACAAATATAGTTTTTTGAATTTGAGTAGATACAAATATGGATAAGTCTTTTGAATTTTCAACGGATACAGATACAAATACGGATTTTTGCATATATATATATATATATATATATATATATATATAAACAACTTTTTATATCTTAGCATCTAACCATTAGATTAAAAATCTAAACTGCTAGATATGAACAAAACTACTTAAAATGTTTGTATATTAAACATAAGTGATTTTGAAATTCCTAAGTATTAAATTTAACATGTACTTGTTATAGCTTATAAAGAACCACTGAATTTGATATGAATAGATCTATATGCTATGAGTTTCTAAATGATATAGATTTTGATGTGTATCTAATCTAGATAATATATATTAAGATCTATGGATTACATTTTAGTTGTGAAACTTATAACTTAGAGATTTAGTGATTCTTGCTTTAAAATTATTGAATTTGTACATGAATAGATATGTATATTAGAAGTTTCTAAATGATGTAGATTTTGATATGTATCTAATCCAAATGATGTAGATTAAGATCCATGGATTACATTTTGATTTTGTCAAATTATTTATCTACTTTATAAGGATTTTACTTTGTCAATTATAGGATTTTACTAACTTTAATTAACAAAATATGTTGTAAAATATGACAGTTTTTTTATAATCAGTAATTAATTATACATCCATAATGGTGAAATATTAAAATTTGGATTCATAACTTCATCTCTTTTTGAAAAAGGTAAGTCTAACCTATTATTATGTCTATTTTGTTTGATATATATTATTTTTATTTCATATAGACTAAATAACTTAAAATATATAATTATATGAAAATCTTGTTAATAGTTTGATTAATTATGTAATGTGTATATCACCATATTCGTTTTTATATTCGACTTTATCCGTATCTGTTTGTCATGCCCCAAAATCTCCCGTAACAATTTAAAATGAATTAAATTACAGGAAAATTAAAGTTGAATAAAAAATATCACACTACTAGGAATCTGTGTGTACGGCTACGAGACTCCGAACTATATGTATTACGCTAAACCTCCTGCGTGCCTGCACTTGCAACCCAAAAACATGAGGAAAACGCATTAGTGACGGAAGTCACCTAGCACGCACCCCACGAAAAATAGCAGAAAACAAAACCATAAAAAAGTTTCTTTTAAATTGATTTCGCAAACCGTTTTTCTCAAAACCTCTAAACCCAGGCCTCACACCAGCCAAAACCACAACCGGGACTCTACTACCCAAAACCACAAGCAAAGGCCCTCAATGGCCAAAACTACACACAGTGAATCAAGAACTCCGGCATCGAGCGACGAAACTTTGGCCACAAGCAGTCCGTCGAAGAGCAACCAACAACATCAACACTGCCACGACGTGCCATCCTGTGTAGGAGCCATGTCGGCCTGTGATTCTCCCATTTGGAGAACCCTCACAAAGCCAACCCCTCCTTGGGAAGGCTGTCCTATCTCTTAGGATGCTACTAGCTACACGGCACGTGTCCCACCCGCATTGGCCACCATAGGGTGCACTTCCTCATGGTGTTCTCTACACACGATGCTCAGGAGGGAGTGTCATATCTCTACACTCGACGACACTTGAGCCTCACTGCTCACAGCGACAGCAGGAGTATCATTCCTCTCCATTATGCCACAAGACACCTCAATCCACAAACCACAATCCTAGCCTCGAGACGACAGTTAATGAGTCTCATACCTCCAAGACTCGACGCCCCTTAGCCTCAAGTATCTTGGCCCCCAACCTCGACCAGGGAGTCGTGCCCAACCACCTGAGAATGTCGTCACATTCCCTGGTCTCAACGACAGAGTTCCACATTGTCTCGGTCCTCACATAGAAAACTATTTTTAAAATTTGCCGACTCATCTCTTTTGAAATCATTTTCAAAACCATTTTTATATCTTTGAAAACTCTTTCAAAACCTCAGCAAAACGGCACATCAGGTGTCCCAAGGGACCACCACTGATGACCCACAATCCCATCTCGAAGGGACAATACAAACCACCCGGAAAATCCTCAAAAATCACATTTTATAAAAGCATTTGGGCCCTGATTCGACATACTGAAAATGAAATTCGGTATACTAAAAATCCCCGATTCAGTAGACCGATTTGGATCGGTCGATCGAATCAGGTCAACGGTCAACACTCAGGCCAAAATCAGTATACCGAAGATGGTTTGGTTGACCAAAATCCACTGATTCGGTCGACCGTCCAAAATCGAATGATTGAATTCCAGCCAGAGGACCAAATTGATAGAAAAAAGGCATCCAAAATTGTTCGGTATGTTGATTTCTACGAAAAACAAAAAATGGCCCAAACCTTACTATTCAAAATTTCCCAACTGGGATCGACGATTGGACCTACAAAACCAACACCAAAAATTTCACATAAAACATAAGATGTAGACCCCCCAGTCTACTCCAAATCCCAACAAACAAAACCAAAAATCATTCACCATGCGTCAAGATATAAAATCGCAATGGCATAAGGGTCAAAACGACCCAAAACTCAACCATCACATTAAACACCCATAAATGCCTCCATAAATTTTCATAAAATCACAATAAACTCTAGGAATTTAAATTTACCTAGATTTCATACAATCCTATCAATTTCTACTAATTTCATCCTCTCTAAACGTGGGTTGGAGGTGCGTACCTGAGAAACGTGCTTCGACGATCCTCCGGCCAACTCCGACGATCCCAACCCTCGTCGGGGCTTACTCAACCACAAGAGCACACCACCAAAGCTCCATACGCCACCACAAGCCACCGCACGCCTTCGCCAACTCATGAGCACATATAACAGAGGAGAGGGAAGAAGTAGGGGAAGAGACGGGGGAGTGACGGGGGAGAGGAGGGGGTGGGGGTGAATGGGGAGAGTGAGGGAGAGGAAGGAAGGCGAGTGGGGGAGGAGAAGGGGATGGCGTGCTCGGGAAGAGGAGGATGAACTTGTGGAGATGGAGAGGAGGAGAGGTGTGGAGGAAGTGTCGTCGGCTGTGCATATATATATGCGCATAAGGTGGTAGTTGCATGCATGCATGCACAATGCAACCACCGGCCTCCCACACGAGCAACAACTCATTGCACCAAACTCTCCCACCACCCGGCCCACAACATGGGTCCCACACGGACCCACACCCGAGCCCACAAGCACAGTACCACAATGAACAGTGCCAACCACGCACAAGGTCACGCAAGCAGAAGTCGGCCCACGAGGCCCAAGCGTAGAAGCACAAATCCACACAATGAGCTTTGAAACAATAACACCCGTCCATGAATAATTCATTAAAAATGTAAATAATTACAAAATGAATTTTAAAGGTGTTACATCCTACTCACCTTAAAAGAAGATTTCACCCTTGAAATCACTAGGCAAAAAGATACGGGTACTGGGCTAGAATGGCTTCCTCACGTTCTCACGTGGCCTCCTCGACTCCACGATGCCGCCATCGCACCAAGACCAGTGGAATCACCTTGTTCCGCAATATCTGTTCCTTACAGTCAACAATATGAAAGACATCCTCCACAAAGGATAGATCTTCCTAAAGCCCTTCTGACTGAACTGGGATCACATGAGATGCATTAGCCAGGCACTTCCTCAACATGGAGACATGGAACACGTCGTGCACGAACAACATCTCTGGTGGTAGATCTAACCAATAAGCAACCTCACCGATCCTCTAGGTAATCTGGTACAGGACATTATAGCAAGGACTCAACTTGCCACGCTTCTTGAACCGTTTGACACCCTTGGTCGGCGACACCTTCAGGAACACATAGTCACCCACCAGAGATTCCAGCAGTCTTCGCCTCCTGTCGGCATAGCTCTTCTACTGACTCTATGCAGTCAACAGCCTGCTACACATCAAATCAACCTTGTCTGCGTACAACTACACACGCTTAGGACCAATCAACTGACGCTCGCTCACCTCGCTCCAATAAACTGGCGATCTGCATGTTCTACCATACAATGCTTAGTACGACGCCATCCCGATGCTTGAGTGATAACTATTGTTGTAGGCAAACTCAATCAATGGCAGATGGTCCTCTCAACTCCCTTGAAAGTCTAAGGCACATGTTCTGAGCATATCCTTCAGCGTCTGGATAGCCCTCTCTGTCTGACCATTCGATTGAGGATGAAATGTTGTACTATAGTTGAGCACGGTGCCAAAGGCTTCCTGCAGAGTTCTCCAGAACCTTGAGGTGAACCTCGTGTCTCTATTTGACACGATGGACACCAGAACACCATGCAGCCTCACCACCTCAGATACATACAACTTCGCTAGGCTGTGCA
This sequence comes from Posidonia australis, assembly GCA_024699735.1. Taxonomy (NCBI): domain Eukaryota; kingdom Viridiplantae; phylum Streptophyta; class Magnoliopsida; order Alismatales; family Posidoniaceae; genus Posidonia; species Posidonia australis. The sequence goes on from JAMKQA010000087.1 coordinate 8,991, forward strand.
TCGGAGCTTCACCCAAATGGCCAGGAAGGGAGCAGACTTGGTTAGTCGGTCCACGATCACCCACACGATGTTGTTCTTCCTCTGAGTCCACAGCAAACCAATCACAAAGTCCATCGAGAAGTGCTCCCACTTCCACACCGGAATATCCAACGACTGTAAGGTCCCTTCAGGTCTCTAGTGCTCTGCCTTGACCAGCTGGTAGGTTGTACACCTCGCCACATGGTTAGCAACATCTCTCTTCATGTTAGGCCACCAAAAGTTCTACTTCAGGTCTCTGTACATCTTCGTACTCCTAGGGTGAATGGTGTACCTAGATCGATGCACTTCATCAAACAACCTCTACTTGGCCTCCTCATGTTGGGGCACATACATACGCTTATCATACCTCAGCTCTCCATATGCCTTGACAGACAAATGAGGCTCTCCACCAGCCTCCAGCTTCTCAAACACAGCCTAAACAAACGGATCCAACTGTTGACAGACGACAATAAACTCTAACAGCTTAGGGCGAATAGACATGTTGGCCACCGAAGCACCAACCGTCTCCCGAGCTTGCCGCTTCAGCCTGCAGCTCACTAGATCCTTCAGCATGACTCACTCCTTGACCATTAGGCTCACCATCATGTGCGTACGCCGACATAGAGCATCGGCGACCACGTTGGCCTTGCCGAGATGGTAGGACAGGTTGAAATCATAGTCCCTCAGATACTCCACCCAACGACACTACCTTAGGTTGAGGTCCCTCAATGTGAAGATATACTTCAAGCTCTGATGATCAGTGAAGACCTCAAATTGCTCTCCATAGAGATAATGTCGCTAGAGCTTGAGAGTGAACACTACGCAGCCATCTCTAAATCGTGGGTTAGGTAGTTCTTCTCACGATCCTTCAGCTGGTGCGAGGCATATGCGATGACATTGCTATGCTGCATCAGAACACATCCCAACCCAATGCCACTAGCATCACTATACATAGTGAAGCCACAACTTCCAGAAGGTAGAGTCAACACAAGGGTAGAAACCAGACGAGACTTTAGCTCTTGGAAACTCGCCTCACAATTCTGGTCCCAATAGAATGGAATCCCCTTCCTGGTCAACTTTGTTAGAGGCGCGGCTATGGTGGAGAAACCCTTGATAAAACTCCTATAATAGCCTGTCAGACCCAAGAAACTCCTGATTTCCGCCACAATCCTGGGTCGCTCTCAACTGCTCACCGCCTCGACCTTAGTAGGATCCACTCTGATGCCTTTTCCAGAAATCAAATGGCCAAAGAACATGACTTCGCTCAGCTAGAGCTCACACTTGGAGAATTTGGCATACAACTGATGACACCTTAGAGTATCCAAAACCGCCCTCTAGTGTAAGGTGTGAGTCTCAACATCAGGGGAGTAGATCAGCATGTCATCAACAAAAACCACGGCAAACTGGTCTGGAAAAGGGCAGAAAATCTTGTTCATCAGATCCATAAATGCAACTAGTGCGTTGGTTAAGTCGAAAGGCATGACCGTGAACTCCTAATGCCCATACTACGTTCGGAAAGCTGTCTTCTGAATATCTGAGTCTCGTATCCTTAACTGGTGATACCCTAACTTCAGATCAATCTTCGAGAACACAAATGCAGATTGCAATTGGTTGAACAGGTCATCAATGCGGGGTAAGGAATACTTGTTCTTCATAGTGATCTGGTTCAACATCTGATAATTTATACACAGTCGGAGCGAACCATCCTTCTTACGGACGAACAAGATAGGTGGCCCACACGAAGACACATTTGGCCTGATAAACCCCATTGTCTAGCAACTCTTGCAATTGAGTTTTGAGCTCTCGCAACTCTGCTGGCGCCATGCGATAAGGAGGCTTCGACACAACACCAGAACCGGGGATCGGATCGATTGAGAACTTTAGTTCCTTATGAGGTGGCATACCTGACAAATCGTCAGGGAAAAAGTCGAGAAATTCACATACCATAGAGATGTTGTGAACACCCAACTTAGGAGAAGTGGAGGTAGTTATATTAGCCAGATACCCCACGCAACCCCTGATCAAAGACTTATAAGCCTTCATAGCTGAAATGACAAGCTTAGGCTTACCCTGACACCCACCTTGCACAAAGAAAGACCCATCCTCAGGAGACCCAAAATAAATTCTCCTCCGAGCATAGTCGATTAAAGCAGACTGCTGCGCCAACCAATCCATGCCGAGTATCACATCGTACTCCTGCATGTTCATGACGATCAGGCTAGCATCAAACTTTTTGCCATTCAGCGTCAAGTCACATACACGCGTGGCATACTTGGGTCTAAATTACTACACAAAAGGGAAAATACCAGAGGTATTAGTTAAAGGAGGGCTTAACACCAATATCTCACTAATAAGCTAAGTACCCTGATTACATTACTTAATTACATTCATTCTGGATATTATGGGCACATAAATTACACTACATCCTTCCAGATAGTAATCACCTATCCTCCTCACACTGGCATTAACATCCCCAGACCCTGAGCTGAGGCATAGTTGCCTTGTAGACTGAGCTCTATTGTCGTCGACCTACTAAATCCCAACCAAACACCTACAAATTCGGCCAGGCCACGTAGAGCATTCCAATCCACACTCGACCACCAAACGCCTCTGCACCTTTTTCCCTAAGACCTCTAAAACACTCCACTAACTGCCTCGATTGCTGCCGAGCTCCACTAGCTAGGAGGAGCACTGCCGTGAGTCGAACACTAGAAGAACAGCCCGTCCACATGCATAGGTATCCACCTTTCCTATCGTGAATGCCTGGTTTCTACTTTTAGATTTATGTATCCTCCTTATTGTTGAATTGCCATGTTTTTTATTTGAATTTGGTGTCATTCATTCGTCCCCTGCATCTTTGGTCATTGATGGATGTCCTCATTGCCCATGCTAGGCCAGCGACTTGTGAGCACGATGGCAACTCTCTGAGCATGCATTTCCCTTCATCATTCTTCATCGAGCACTCCTTGATGTTCACCGACGCTCCTTGCCGCCTCCATGGTCAGTTGAGCCTTGAACTTTGGCGAAGCTCAGAGATGACAGGAAGAGGACCTTACATTGTGTTCATACTCCATTGCATCCACATCATGTCATTCTGTCTCCTCTCACTTCCTTCCACCTCAGACAGTCACCACAAGGATCACCGGAGCTCATGGCTCGATTCCATGGTCATGACAGCCAGTGACATCCAGCGGTTGCTGAGATAAGTTGGAGAAGTGATCCACGCATACTAGGACCAAATCCCCTGCACATAATGTAACACTCGTAAATTCATTTTGTAATTATTTACATTTTAATGAATTTATTCTTGGACAGGTGTTACTAGTCTGAGGTTTATTTGTGTGATTTTGTGTTTTTGGGCTTGGGTCTCATGGGTCGTCTTCTGGTTGTATTTTTCTGTGCAAGGTTGGCACTGTGCATTGTGGCACTGTGCTTGTGGGCCTATATGTGGGTCCACATGGGGCCCACGATGTGGGCTGGTTGTTGTGGCTGGTGGTTGGGCAATGTGGCCGGTGAGCTCGTGTGGGGTGCCGGTGGCTGGAACGTGTAGGTGAGCATGCGTCCAGCTACTATGTGCGTAGGGCTTTATAAGCCCGCTCGCGCCGCGCTCCGTCGCTCACCGTCTATCTCCTTCTTATTTCTTCTCCTCCTCCTTGGGCGCACATCTCTCCTTCCCCACCTCTCCTTCCCTTCCTCCTCACCCCTCTCCTTCCCTCACGCCCTTTCTTTTCCCTACCCATCACCCCTGTTCTTTCCCTCCCTCTGCTTCGTGCACCAGCAAGAGAGAGAGAGAGAGAGAGAGAGAGAGACGAAGCCTCTATGTATCTCGGCGTCAGCGCGGCAGGTGCTCCGGAGGTCAAGGAAGCTTTCGTGGACGTCGTGGTCGCCGATGGAGGTCGGTGGCTGGTTGAAGGACGCTTGGGTCGTCGGAGCTCATTTCAGGTACGTATCTCCAATTTAATGAGTTGAAATCATGTAAAATGGGATAATTGCCTAGGATGCATGTAATCTAGGCAAAATTTAATATTTCAAAATTTTTGGGAATTTATTGTGGCATTTATGGCTTTTATGGTGGTGATTGTGGTTTTTGGTTTCTCCGTGCACCTTGATTTTGTGATTTTATTCTGGGAGCTATGCTTAATGGATTCTAGTTTTGTTTATGTGAATTTGGAGTAGACTCGAGGGTCTACCACATATATTTTATTCAGAATTTTTGGTGGTTGTTTGGTCGGTCCGCCCTTGTTCCCACTTTAGGAGAGTTTTAGGTGCCCTGCTGCAGGTCGTCTGAATTTTGATAGAAAACTACGGGCACTAGCCGAATGCATGGGCCACATGCATGGGTTTGGTAGTGGCTCTAGCCCCTGATCTAGGTTCTCTTAGCATTTAGGAAAAAGTGCCAAGGGCGTGGGCCAGATGCATGGTCCACATGTGCATGCCTGGTAGGGCATTTTTGGAGGTTTTTCCTAGACTTTTGGAAAATGTATTTTGAATGTAGTGGTTTCCTAGATTGGTTATTTTACCTATTTGAGATGGGATTGTGGGCCATCCATGGTGGTCTCATGGGACACCTGATGTGCCTTTTTGTCGAGGTTTTGATAGAGTTTCCAAAGATATAAAATAGTTTTGAAAATGGTTTTGAAAGAGATGTGTTGGCCCATTTTGGAAAATGGTTTTCCTAGTTTTCTATGTGCAGACTGAGACACCGTGGGATTGTGTCGTCGAGACCAAGGAATGTGACAACATTCTCAGGTGGTCGGGCACGTCTCCCTGGTTGAGGTTGGGGGCTGAGATACCTGAGGTTGAGGGTCATCGGGTCTTCGAGGTATGAAACTCCCTGACTGTCGTCTCGAGGCTCGGGTTGTGGTCCACAGGTTGAGGTGTCTTGTAGCATGACAGAGAGGTATGATACTCCTATTGTCGTTGTGAGCACTGATGTTCAGGTGTTGTCGGGTGTGGAGGTATGACATTCTCGCTTGAGCACCATATGAAGGACGTCGTGAGGAGGCGTACCTTGTGGTGGCTAGTGCGAGTGGGACACGTACCCCATAGCTGGTAGTGTCCTGAGAGACAGGATTACCATCCTTGGTGGGGGTTGGCTCTGTGAGGGTTCTCCAAGTAGGAGGATCGTGGGACAGTAGTTGGCTCCTACACAGGGTGGCACATTGTGGCAATCTAGTGCACTTCGGTGGTTGCTTGTGGCTAGAGTTGGTTGCTTGGTGTCGGGCTTCTCGACTCACTGTGTGTGGTTTTGGCCATTGAGGGCTCGTTTGTGGTTTTGGGTTGGTAGAGCCCTATTTGCTGTTTTGGCCGATGTGGACTGCATTTATTGTGGTTTTCGGCCTTGTTGGCCTAGTTTGTGGGATTTAGAGAAAATGATTACAAAATGAATTTAAAATAAAATTAATATAGATTTGTTTTTCATCATTTTTGTAGGGTGCGTGCTAGGTGACTTTTGTCACTCATGCTTTTTTTCATGGTTTTGAGTTGTAGGTGTAGACATGTAGATGAGTTTAGCATAGTGTATATAGTCCGGAGTTTCGTAGTCGCACACATAGGCTCTTGGTAGATGATATTTCTATTTAGCTTTTAATTTCCTATAATTTAATTTGCTTTAAATTATTATGGATAATTGGGGCCATGACAGATCTGGTATCAGAGCTCCAGGTTCACTAGGTTGCACTAGCCTAAGGTGTCCGGTCTGGAGACTCCATAGGTTTGCATGCATGGTAGAGTCTGCACCTTGTCATCTTCATAGTTTTCTGGTTGTTGTTTTGTCTGTGGTGCAGGGGTTTTGCCTTTCTCCTTGCAAGATGCCTTCTCGTGGTTGTAAGGGCAAGGCCTCTATCGAGGAATCTGAGCTCCGAGAGGATGTAGGCGGATGGAAAGAGGTTCGTGTTGAATTGCAGAGTTTGGCGTATGGGATCTCCCATGCTTTCAGCAAGAGTAGTGCTAGTGAGCCGTCGGATCACTTGTGGCTGAACTAGTTCACGAATCTTCGTCCACTGTCATTCAAGGGCAAGGTAGGTGCTGAGAAGAGCGAGACCTGGCTGGAGAAGGTGCTAGAGAGCATGGCGTGCCTAGAGGAGCTTTGGGTGCAACTGGCGACCTATCTACTAGATGGTGAGGCAGATAAGTGGTGGAAGTCTGTGAGGTGGTTGAAGTTCCAGGACTCAGTCACTGTTAGCATCCAGTGGAAGGATTTCAAGGTGGCCTTCTATGACAAGTATTTTCCAGCTCATGTGAAGGAGCAGCTTTGCCGAGATGTCTAGAATCTGGAGCAGGACATGATGTCGGTGCTCGAGTTTGAGACTGAGTTCGGCCAGCTGGAACGTTTCTCTCCAGCCTATGAGTCTGAAGAGGAGCAGGCACAGAGGTTTCTGGACGACTTGAACCCAAGACTGCGGGTGAAGGTGATGGGTTGTCGGTGTCAAACTGTGGAGGACATGGTTGGGATGACTTATCGCTTCGAGGCAGAGCATCAGAAGTATTTAGAGAGTCATCCCAAAGGGAAGGGTAAGTCTTCTTTTACCTCCCAGTTCTCTTTCTCCAGTCCCCCCAGTGCTTGTAGTTCTGGTAGTCCTGAGAAGAAGCAGAAGGGGTGGTCTAGTGTTCCTTTTGTAGGACAGTGGAGTTTTGCTAAGAGTAGCAAAGCTAGCATCAATGAGATAGGGTCCAATGCTTCTAGTGGGAACCAGTGCTTTAACTGTGGTCAGGTGGGCCATATTGCTGCATTTTGTCCTCATCCTTGGCGAACCTTAGCCTCCATGGTGTGCTATAATTGCGAGAAGACGGGACATGTTTAGAAATCCTGTCTGGAACCACTTAAGATGGAAGGAAGTGCGCCACAGCAGCCGACTTGGGGACGGGTGTTTACTATTACAGCTCCAAGCACTGAGACTTCGAGAGATGTAGTTGAAGGTAAGGATGACTAGTTGTTTTGGTGACCCTCTGTGATTGTTGTAATGTCTTTGTAACCTGGACATTTGCTTGATTGTATGGATATGATGGTGTTGTTTTGCTTGGCCATCAAGTTCTTTTATTGTGGCTGGCTGGATGGCCAAAGTGTTGTTTGACTCAAGGAGTTCTTTCTCTTTTGTCTTTGAGTATTTCACAACGGAGTTGGGAGAGAAACCAGCTAGATTAACCTTTCATTTCAGCATGGTAATGCTGCTGGAGGAGCACAGTTTGGCATGGAGGTATTTACAGTCTATTGACTTGACGCTGAACGGCAGAGAGTTCGACACTAGCCTGATCGTGATGGACATGCAGGAGTACGATGTGATACTCAGCATGGATTGGTTGGCGCAGCAGTCCACTTTGATCGACTGTGCTCGGCGGAGAGTTTATTTTGGGTCTCCTGAGGGTGGGTCATTCTTTGTGCAAGGTGGGTGTCAGGATGAGCCTAAGCTTGTCATTTCGGCTATGAAGGCTTATAAGTCTTTGGTTAAGGGTTGCGTGGGGTATCTAACCAGTATAGTTACTTCCACTTCTCTTGAGTTGGGTGTTCATAACATCTCTGTAGTGTGCGAATATCTTGACGTTTTCCCTAACGATTCACTTGGTATGCCACCTTACAGGGAAGTAGAATTCTCGATTGATCTGATTCCTGGTTCTAGTGCTGTGTCGAAGCCTCCCTATCGCATGACGCCAATGGAGTTGCGAGAACTCAAGACTCAGTTGCATGAATTGTTGGACAAGGGGTTTATTAGGTCGAGTGTGTCTCTGTGGGGAGCGCGTGTCTTGTTCGTCCGTAAGAAGGATGGTTCACTCTGATTATGTATAGATTGTCGGATGCTAAACTAGATTACGGTGAAGAACAAGTATCCCTTGCCCTACATTGATGACCTGTTTGACCAGTTGCAGTCTACATCCATGTTCTCGAAAATCGATCTAAGGTCAGGGTATCACCAGTTGAGGAGATGAGACTTAGACAATCAGAAGACTGCTTTTTGGACATGGTACGGGCATTACGAGTTCACAGTCATGCCTTTCGGCTTGACTAATGCACTGATTGCATTTATGGATTTGATGAATAGGATTTTTAGCCCTTTTCTAGAGCAGTTTGTTGTGGTTTTTGTTGATGACATGCTAGTCTACTCCCTAGATGTAAAGACTCACGCCTTGCACTTGATGGCGGTTTTGGATACTCTGAGGCGTCATCAACTGTACGTTAGATTTTCGAAGTGTGAGTTCTAGCTGTGTGAAGTCATGTTCCTTGGCCATATGATTTTTGGAGAAGGTATCAGAGTGGATCTAGCCAAGGTCTAGGTGGTGAGCAGTTGGGAGCGACCTAGGATTGTGGCGGAGATCAGGAGTTTCTTGGGTCCAACAGGCTACTATAGGAGGTTCATCAGGGATTTCTCCTCTATAGCCGCGCCTTTGATAGAGTTGACTAGGAAGGAGGTTCCATTTTACTGGGACCATAATTGTGAGGCGAGTTTCTAAGAGTTGAAGTCCCGTGTTGTTACTGCCCTTGTGTTGACTCTGCCTTCTAGAAGTGATGGCTTCACTATGTGTAGTGATGCTAGTGGTGTTGGGTTGGGGTGTGTTCTGATGTAGCATGGCAATGTCTTCACATATGCATCGTGCCAGCTAAAGGACCATGAGAAGAACTATCTGACCCACGATTTGGAGATGGCTACCGTAGTGTTCGCTCTCAAGCTTTGGCGACACTATTTGTATGCAGAGCTGTTTGAGGTCTTCACTGATCACCAGAGCTTGAAGTATATCTTAACAAAAAGGGACCTCAATCTGACGTAGCGTCAGTGGGTGGAGTATCTGAAGGACTATGATTTCAACCTGTCCTACCATCCTAGCAAGGCCAACGTGGTCGTCGATGCTTTGAGCCGGTGTATGCACGTGTTGGTGAGCTTGATGGTCAAGGAGTGTACCATGCTAGAGGATCTGGTGAGCTACAGGCGGAAGCGAAAAGCTTGGGGAGGGTTGGTGGCTGGGTACAAGCTGAATGAGTTTATTGTCGCTTGTCAGCAGTTGGATCCATTAGTTCAGGCTGTGTTTGAGAAGCTAGAGGTTGGTGGAGAGCCTCATTTCTCTGTTGGGGCATATGGAGAGCTGAGATGTGACATGCGCCTGTGTGTACCCCAACATGAGGAGGCCAGGCAAAGGTTGCTTGATGAAGCGCATCGGTCTAGGTACACTATTCATCTAGGAGTACAAAGATGTATTGAGACCTGAAGTAGAACTTTTGGTGGCCTGGCATGATAAGGGATGTTGCTGACCATGTGGCGAGGTGTATAACCTGTCAGTTGGTCACGGGAGAGCACCAAAGACCTGAAGGGACCTTGTAGCCATTGGATATTCTTATGTGGATGTGGGAGCACATCTCCATGGACTTCGTGACTAGTTTGCCGCGTACTTAGAGGAGGAACGACACCGTGTGGGTGATCGTGGATTGACTAATCAAGTCTACTCACTTCCTGACCACCCAGGTGAAGCTTCCGATGCATCGTCTAGTGGAGCTGTATGTCTCTGAGGTGGTTCAGCTGCATGGTGTTCCGGTGTCCATCGTATCAGACAGAGACACAAGGTTCACCTCAACGTTCTGGAGAACTCTACAGGAGGCTTTTGGCACAGTGCTCAACTATAGCACGACATTTCATCCTCAGTCGGATGGTCAGACGAAGAGGACTATCCAGACGTTGGAGGATATGCTCAGAGCATGTGCCTTAGACTTTCAAGGGAGTTGGGAGGACCATCTTTTATTGATTGAGTTCACCTACAATAATAGTTATCACTCGAGCATCGAGTTGGTGCCGTATGAAGATTTGTACGGTAGGCCATGCAGTTCACCGGTTTGCTGGAGCGAGGTGGGTGAGCATCAGTTGATTGGTCTTGAGCTTGTGCAGCTGTATGCAGGCAAGGTAGATTTGATCTGTAGCAAGCTGTTGGCTACATAAAATCAGTAGAAGAGTTATGCCGACAGGAGGCGGAGACTGCTGGAATTTTTGGTGGGAGGTTGTGTTTCTGAAGGTGTCACCTACCAAGGGTGTCGTGAGATTTAGGAAGCGTGGGAAATTGAGTCCTCGCTATATTGGCCAGTACCAGATCACCCAAAGGATTGGTGAGGTTGCTTATTAGTTGGATTTACCACTAGAGATGTCATTTATGCACGACATGTTCCAGGTCTCCATGTTGAGGAAGTGTCTGGGTGATGCATCTTATGTGATCCCAGTTCAGCTTGAGGGGCTCTAGGAAGATTTGTCCTTTGTGGAGGATGCCATCCAGATTGTTGACCACAAGGAGCAGGTGTTGTGGAACATGGTGATTTTGTTGGTCTTAGTGCGATGGCGGCATCGTGGAGTCGAGGCGGCCATCTGGGAACGCGAGGAAGCCATCCAAGCCCAATACCTGTATCTTTTCGCCTACTAGTGATTTTGAGAGCAAAATTTTCTTTTAAGGTGATTTGGATGTAACACCCGTAAATTCATTTTGTAATTATTTACATTTTAATGAATTTATTCTTAGACAGGTGTTACTGTTTCAAGGTCGGTTTGTGTGATTTTGGGCTTGAGCCTCGTGAGCCGGCTTCTGGTTGTATGTTCATGTGCATGGTTGGCACTATGCATTGTGGTACTGTGCTTGTGGGCCTGTGTGCGGGTCTACGTGGGGCCCGTATTGTGAGCTAGTTGTTGTGGCTGGTGTTGTCGGTGAGCTCGTGCGGGGTGCCGGTGGCTGGAACGCGTAGGTGAGCACACGTTTAGCTACTACGTGTGTAGGGCTTTATAGGCCTGCTCGCGCTATACTTCGTCACTCTCCGTTCGTCTCCTTCTTCTTTCTTCTCCTCCTCCTTGGACGCACACTGCTCCTTCCCTTCCTCCTCACCCCCTTTCTTTTCCCCACCCGTCACTCCCATTCTTCCCCCTTTGTTCAGTGCACCGGTGAGAGAGAGAGAGAGAGAGTGAGGCGGAGGCTCCGTGGGGCTTGTCGTCTGCGTGGCGAGTGCTCCAAAGGTCGAGTAAGCTTCCGTGGATGTCGTGGTCACTGGTGGAGGTCGGTGGCTGGTTAGAGGACGCATTGGGTTGTCGGAGCTCATTTCAAGTATGTATCTCCAATTTAATGAGTTGAAATCATGTAAAATGATAGAATTGCCTAGGATGCATGTAATTTAGGTTAAATTTAATGTTTCGGAATTTTTGGGAATTTATTGGGGCATTTATGGTGCTGGTTGTGGTTTTTGGTTTCTCTGCGCACCTTGGCTTTGTGATTTTATTTCAGGAGCTATGCTTAATGGATTCTTGTTTTTTTTGTGTGAATTTGGAGTCGACTCGAGGTTCTACTACATATATTTTATTTAGAATTTTTGGTGGTTGTTTGGTGGGTCCGCCTTTGGTTCCCACTTCAAGAGATTTTTAGGTGCACTGCTACAGGTCGTCTGAATTCTGACAGAAAACTAGGGGTGCGGGCCACATGCATGGGTTTGGCAGCGGCTCTGGCACCTGGTCCAGGTTCTGTTAGCGTTTAGACAAAAATGCCAAGGGTGCGGGCCATACACGTGGTCCACCTATGCATGTCTAGTAGGGCATTTTTGGAGGTTTTTCCTAGATTTTTGGAAAATGTTTTTTCAAGGCAGTGGTTTCCCAGATTGGTTGTTTTACCCATTTGAGATGGGATTGTGGGCAGTCAGTGGTGGTCTCATGGGACACTTGATGTGCTGTTTTGTAGAGGTTTTGAAAGAGTTTCCAAAGATATAAAATGATTTTGAAAGAGATGTGTTGGCCTGTTTTGGAAAATGGTTTTCCTGGTTTTCTATGTACGAGCTGAGACACCGTGGGATTGTGTCGTCGGGACCAGGAAATGTGATGACATTCTCGGGTGGTTGGGCACGTCTCCCTAGTTGAGGTCAGAGGCCAAGATACCTGAGGTTGAGGGTCATCGGGTCATGGACGTATAAGACTCTTTGACTGTTGTCTCGAGGTTAGGGTTGTGAACAGTGGGTTGAGGTGTCTTGTGGCATGATGGGGAGGTATGATACTCCTGCTGTCGGTTTGAGTACTAAGGCTCGGGTGTTGTCGAGTGTGGAGGTATTACACTCCCTCCTGAGCACCATGTGGAGGACGTTGTGAAGAGGCGTACCCTGTAGTGGCCAGTGTAGGTGGGACACGTGTCCTGTAGCTGGTAGCGTCCTGAGAGACAGGTCTACCATCCCTGGTGGGAGTTGGCTCTGTGAGGGTTCTCCAGATGGGAGGATCATAGGACGGTGGTTGGCTCTTGCAAAAGGTGACATATCGTGGCAGTGCAGTGCACTTCAGTGGCTGCTTGTGGCTAGAGTTGGTTGCTTGACGCTGGGCTTCCTGACTCACTGTTTGTGGTTTAGGCCATTGAGGGCGTTGTTTGTGGTTTTGGGTTGGTAGAGGCCTATTTGCTGTTTTGACTAGTGTGGGCCGCATTTGCTGTGGTTTTCGGCCTTGTGGGCCTGGTTCATGGGATTTTAGAGAAAATGATTACGAAATGAATTTAAAAGGAAATTAATATAGATTTATTTTCCACTGTTTTCGTGGAATGCGTGCAAGGTGACTTTTGTCACTCATGCTTTTCTTCGTCGTTTTGGGTTGCAGGTGTAAACATGTAGATGAGTTTAGTGTAGTGTATTTAGTCCGGAGTCTTGTAGCCGCACACACAGGTTCCTGGTAGATGATATTTTTGTTTAGTTTTTAATTTCCTATAATTTAATTTACTTTAAATTATTATAGAAAATTAGGGGTGTGACACATAAATGTTTACTATATATCACTCTTGCATCCCTAGTAATTAGTTACCCAATTACATCAATACATTTCATCATCGTGCGATGAAAAGGTCAGTAGTTTGCAACACATTTTGGCTTGTGTACGAGGCACGCATACGAGATCCACGTAAAAGTACCACGGTTTGATCTCATGGTTTGCCAGGCACAAAATAGATCAATTGGCCAGAGCATACACATTCCAATCCTTTTCTTGCATCCAAGTCACCACTCTCTACATGTTTTCATCCCTCTCAACATGATTTCTCTTATTATTTCATCATGGCATGTAGCATTCGTTCATCTTAGATTTAAGCAAACATTCATTAGCATTGGCCACACATGCGAATGATTAGCCAAGAAAGACCATTTTTTGGATGGATGGGGGTGCCTAACACCTTTCTCATGCGTAGAAGGAGTCCTTACCCTTTCTCTGGCCCACAATGATCAAAGTGTTACATCCATTAGGCACGGGGCATACATTTGCATTTTATTTTGCATCTTTTTATAGCATTTATTGCATTCAGTTTTCCTTGTCTTTCGATTCCAAATAGACTAGGTGGCAACTCCTTTTTTATCTTTGTCCTTCTTTTACTTTGTTTTGATATTTTCGAGTCGAGTGCCTCTCCTCAGATTCACATCTTCACTATGACATTATCGGTTTTCGTGTGTTCGATCATGCTAAGTCCCAATCGTCGGCATGGTCACGATTGGATCATATTGATTGTCGATCCAAAGCCTACCAAAAAGGTTTGATAGAGATGAGAGGGAAAAGGAGAAAAAGATATCATGGATAAGATTAGAAGGGTCCACCATGGACATGGCAAACCCAATAGGAAACAGAAAATGAATTCCCAAAGTCCCTGCAACCTCCAAACTTGCATGCTTGGGTAGGGGCTGGCTAACAACACTAGGGTGTGCTGGTGCTTGTGTAGGTACTGATGTTGGTGCTGGTGTGGACTCTGCCTCCTGCGTGCTGATGACAATGTCCTTTCAATCAATCAAGTCTTGAATGGCTTTCCGTAGTGTGAAGCAGTTATCATTGGAATGTCCCATGACCTGATGATAACTGCAATATAGGTTCGCTTTATACCACGACGGATAGGGATTCAACGATGGGCGAACCTCTAGAAGGTTCAACTAATGGGATGAAGTCCGGCTCAACGCGACGAGGCCGTCTCTAACCTTGGTGTTATCCTTGTCTTATCGGTGAAACGAGGCCGTCTCTGACCTCGGTGTTGTCCTTGCCTTATTGTGTGACGAGATACACTGGTTCAACGATGGTGGTGATGTGAGGAGTGTGTGATGTCCTAGGAAGCAATGCATAGACTAATTGATTTTGAGCCAGTGGGCTAACCACATTCATAGGCACAACAGGAGATCTAATTATGCAACAACATTCTTGGCAAGATCTCTCCTCTTAGAGTAGTTGGTACTAGAGCCATTGTTGTTGTTGTTGTTGGTGCAGGTGCCAACATTATGGCTGGAGGTGGTGGCCTGTTTGGTAAATGTGATAAGCGTAGGAAAACTGTCGCTACACAGCGAGTTTCCCACATAGGCATCAATTCAGATCAAAGATGCAAAGGTGGTGATGGGTTGAATGCTTAACAGAGCCTTGGTTGCTGGCTGCACCCCTCAAATGATCATTTCTATAGACTCCTCATTAGAGGACCTATATCAAACTTGTGAAGCAAGGGCATGCCAACATCCGACGTACTCCTCAAACGACTCATGGGGCTTCTATCTAATTGAGGCCAGGTCCCCACGCTTCAAGACTAGATCCATGCCGAAGGAGTATTCTTCTAGGAATGCCTGGTTGAGGTCATTCTAAGTCTTTATCGCGGCCACGTCTAGAGAGGTGAACCACTTCAAAGTAGGGCCAGTGATACTCTTCTGGAATAGTTGGATGAGTAACCTTTCGTCAGCCTGAAGCTGTGCAAGGTCTCCATAATACACCCTTAGATAGGAAATAGGGTAGCCTTTACTATTATACTTCTCAAAATCTGAGATGTGGAAGGTTGATAGGAGTGTTGCCTCTGAAAAGTAGCAAAGGTCCCAGAACTAGTAAGACTAGCGGTCTCCACCTTGGACTTGGCAAAGTGCTTTTTCCAAATCGCTCATCCTTGTAAGACGAGCGTCTGGGTCGCTGTTGTCAAGGATGATGTAGTTGGGGCGGTTCCTGCGTATGCCGTGTAGGTCACACCATGTTTACTCCTCTAGAGCCAACATCGCACCACTTGGTGTCATGGCACGATGACCAGTGTACCTGCGCATGGGCGTAGAGTGTTGTGGCATGCTTGCTAAAGCTTGAGTCTGACGCATGGGAGAAGAATGGAAAATATGTTGTACGGTGGGAGGTGCAGAGAGGGGAAGCAACGGCTGTTGCACCGGTATAGCTTTGGATAGTGAACTCATGGAATGTTGTGCTCTAGCCATGCTAAGAGGATGGCCACCAGATGATGGAGTAGTATGCTATGGATTGTGTGGTGAGAGTGCAAGAGGCAGAGTCGATGCTCCTATCGTCGAAGCAGCAAGAAGTTGTAGTGACGACGAAGCTGGGAGTGCAGTGGGTGCAACCTGAAACATAGGAGTAGGTGGCAAAGGGACTTTAGGAAGTGGAATAGACAGGATCAAAGCAGGATCAAGCAAGAGAGTCTCGCCTTACAATTTCTAGGCAAGGGCCAAGAGATGTTGGGCCTACATGGCTAGATACCCCTCAACAGTAGTACCATGGGTAGGGAGCAAGAATGAGACAGATACAAGTAGTGATCGAAAACCAGACTGTTTAGAAGGGAGAGAACCTACCAAAGAAGCTGTCGTAGCAAGTTGTGTGTCAAAGGTAGTAGAGCCCTGAAGAGGGTAGGACAAAGGTAGTGTCTTTAGAGCTTGAGTGATAGTCACTGTAATAGACTCAGTGACTGGCTCTAGACCAACCAAGGTTTGCCAATGTCTTAAGGAGGAAACAACTAAGCTCAAAACGAGGGAAGGAGGGACCAAAATTGGGATCTCCTTCGGCGCAGTAGAAGGATGAGGCTCGCTAATGTGCTGAGCCATGGTTGATTGTGAGCGAGTGCGAATAAATTGTGACAGTAAATAGGAGGACGGAACCTACAACAAGCTATCGTCAGAAGCGATGAATAACTCGAAAAGGATGGTCAACAAAGGCGTAGAAGGGTGAGTCAGCAAAAGAAACACGTGGGCTCCAAATAAAGAATCCATATGTTGACCTGGAATGAAGGCAAAGAATAATAGGCGTTAAAACCCAAGGGAGAAAGAAGAAGAAGAAACAAAATGCAATGGTTATTAAGGTGGTATGAATGGCACACATACTTATGAATGCTACTAACATGCACTCTCTCATCAACAAAGTGTGTCCTAGTAGGCTGTCTACTCTAGACTCTATCAAGGGTATGTAGGTCTCTGACTTAGGATAGAAAGTAAGGTCATGTCCTTTTCCTAGCCCAAGTTCAGGTGACGAATGGTGGTGCATTGGTGGCCGTGACTCCTGTAGTAGCAAGGAGTTGTACCCTCTACTAACACCAACATGACCCCAGACAAAGCGGGATAGACTGACAACACATCCCACACCGAAGTCATAGAATGGACAACCAAAAATATCCTTCTTAGACTAGATAGGTGGACTCTAAATGGGAGAAGATGCATGGTCCTATATGATCAATCATGTGAGTATGCTTGGTGTTTTTTACTTGTGTTTTATTAAGTCGAGGGGAAAAAGTGCAAATTTGT
This sequence comes from Posidonia australis, assembly GCA_024699735.1. Classification (NCBI taxonomy): domain Eukaryota; kingdom Viridiplantae; phylum Streptophyta; class Magnoliopsida; order Alismatales; family Posidoniaceae; genus Posidonia; species Posidonia australis. The sequence continues at coordinate 25,498 of JAMKQA010000087.1, forward strand.
CTCTAATTGTGCCTTATTACTTGTTTTATGTTTTTGTGTCTTTATATTAAATCGAGAGGAGAGGCAAACACAGCTCTACTCTCCTAGGCATGATGAAGCACGAAAAGAAAGCAAACACTAAAGTAAGGCATGCAATCAAGCAAGCAAAAGGTATGATTATGGCATGTGCAAGTGTTGTATTGACATAATGATGAAGAAGAATCCTCCAACATAGCAAAAGGTAGTGTACAGGGATTGTGCAAGTACAGTGGCATAGCAAGTGTGTAAGGAAAAACAACCATCAATAGAAAGGCATATACCAAGCAGGAAATAAGGCAAAGCAATGCTAACAAACTCAAGCAAAGGCAAGGCAAGCAAACAAGCAAGCAAAAGCCAAAGCAAGCGAGAAAGGCAAGGCAAAGTTGGAGTCTTGTATTCTTAGCAGAGTCACTAGTTCTTGTAACCATGCTGACGAAACCATGACTCGCAAAATGGAATATAAGTCGAACAAACTAGTGAGGTCATAATGAAGATGGTGAATCCAAGGAAGAACACTCGACAAAAACACCAAAGTAAAAGTAAAGTAAGGATAAGAAAAAAAGGAGTCACCACCTAGTCTATTTAGAATCGAAAGACAAGGAAAATCGACAAAGAAAATGAATAAGAATGCAAATAAACAATGCCAAGGGAATGGATGCAAAAATCCGTGCCGAATGGATGTGATATGTTGATCATTGTGGGTCAAAGAGAGGGTAAGGACTCCTGCTGCACATGAGGAAGGTATTAGGCACCCTCATATGTCCGATTAATTGGTTTTTCTTGGCTAAACACTCACAAATGTGGCCAAATGTAGGCATTAAAATACCAAAATAATGTAGACCCTTGGACAAGATGCTTGTTGCAATGCCATGATTCAGAAAACATGTAAGAGAGTTTAAAACAATAGTAGGAAAACGAGATCAGAATAGCTAAACAAACTAAAAGAATGCTTGCTATCTTTGTCTGAACCTAGAATTGCACGCTGATGACTTGCGCTGGAAGATTATGTTGTATCTCTACGCTGAGAGATCATGCTATATCTTGCCACTCACGAGTCGTGCTCCAGGTTTTATAGTCTCAAACAACAACTTCATTGCCAAAATTAAATCGAATAAAATGATGATAAAAGGCTTATAATCGTCGAGGAAGCAAGTATAAAAACCAAGAACAACATGAAACAATATTCGATGGGATGCAATGGATGACATTCCCCATCTATGAGAGCTCTCGGTTGTTTTTGTTGGGTTAATTGGCCACTGTCAATGTCGGTGACTTCTTGAGATGTGACACCGCAGCGTAACGCAAGGTAGGGAAGCAAGGGGGATGATGCACTGATGCAACACATGATGAAAAGCCAAACATGCAAGCCTCACTCGTCCATCTCATTGTCCAAGCACTCGTCCATCATGAAAGAGTTGGTCGGTCGGCAATGCAAGCCTACAAGTGTCGGGACGACATCACGACGGTCGGAGGTGAGGTGTAGAATGTTGGGGCTGGTCTGGTTTGGTTTCAATAACCTCTGGCCTCAACCAAAGCCTCGAATGAATCACAATGCATGCAATGAGACAGATGGAATGAAAAAACTCCAACAAAATAGTAAGAATCTGATAAACCAGGCAAGCTTGAGGCTACTAGATATTAACCACGTTGGGGAAGGAGCTTACTTGGAGATGATGGCTACGTTTGTGTCCGATTGGCTTGAAATTCTCCTATCTGGTGTTGGACTGAAGACGGTCGGTGTCACAGGTTAAAGATGGCAGTAGTCTGGACTCTGAATGGATGGGCTCGCTCTCAGACACTCAAGGGCTAACAAGGGGTGACAGAGCAATGCTCGACTGGACGGATGCTCTTGGTGGCTCTCGGGGTACTCTCACAGTATGGTATGGATTGCAGGTTAGTGACCAAGAAGGGTGGTGTAGGGAGGGAGCTAGAGACGAGAGAGCCAAGTGCGAGAGAGGAGAGAGCCCAAAGCGAGAGATAAGAGAGCTTTCTCGTTGGCTAGGGGGTCGTTAAATAGGAATCCATGTAGAAAGAGAGTGGTTGATGTTTAACCACCTTGAAAAATAGGGTTGTGATGACTCATAAAGGATTGGATTGCCATTTTAGCAATAAGATAGGGTCTTGGTGGTCCCATGGAGTCTGAGTGTATGCTTAGATCTATGTAAGCCAATAGCATTGAAGAATCGAATGGTCCATCGCACAGAAAGACCACAAAACCTTTCTGTCAGAATTAATCTGAAATAGGGTAGTTTGCCAGCAACTCACGCTAGTAACTAGCATTTCTTAGCTACACTTATGCATACCACTAGCAAGCGTCGCCCATTGGTTGCGCTGTGAAATAATGCTTGACCCATTGCTGGGTTGACTTATTGGATCTTGGGCCTACTCCTTAATCTTTGGGGCCATATAAGAGCTTAGGATGTATGGTGTAATGAGGGTTTAAGATTTGGATGATCTTAGGAAGTTTAACATGTTTGGGGTGAGTAGTTGAGCATGCCATAGCCACAAAGAGTTCTATCCGAAGAATTGGCTAGACAATACTTGCAAAATCAGGGTGTCTACAACACAGGTGGGGGAGAAAGGTTGTACATGCATAACAACGAATCAAACACATGCACTCAACCACATGTCCCCAGCCACCAACGGCTCCTACACCAACCACAAAACATGAGGCATCCACCTTTCTGCACCAGCATGCCCACACATAAGGAAAAGCATATTGCCACACTAGAAAATAGGGCACATAACATCAAGGCCAAGCACAAAGCCGCTAAATTACTAAAATGGGCATCGCACTAGTAAGACATGTCCACAATACAATTCATTAAACTGAATAAGTACAAGGTAATGAATTTCTAGGTGTCACAAAAAAAATGCTAACAAGTGGTAATTCTATTTTGTAAATGTGGTCATACGAGAATACACCATCATTTGTGCAGAAAATACCCTCATCCAAATCCACTATTTAAGAAATGGGTTGGTATGACAAATAGTGTTGCATGAGGGAAAGAGGTATGCATATATTTATTAATATGAATAACAAATAACACAAAACCAATAATTGTAACTCCTAAATATTGTTACTGAAATGTAGGGTGAACCTTCAATTGCAATAGGCCAGCAAGAGGAAGCCACATTGGTAGCTGAAATCAAGGATTTGAAAACAAAATTAGAGAACAAAAGCTTTGAGTTTGACAACTTGATGAAGTTGTGCAAGGAGTTGGAATACAAGTTGAGTGTTAGTGATAAAGATCTTATTGACAAGACAAAATAGTTGAAAGAGTGTTAGATAGGATCTAACAAGGAGTGGATATATTTGATTGAGACACTCACAAAAGAGAATAAGGCATTGGTAGAGCAAAATGAAAAGTTAAGGACAAGAAAAGATGAGTTGGAGAAAGAAAATTCCACACATACATTTGAAATTGACTTCCTAAGGTCTAAAACTGTTAAGTACATAAACAATTATGAAGAAATGAAAAAAGCATGCCACTAAAGAAACTATAAACAAGTATGCTGTGGAGATTTTCAATGGTCCAATGGAGAGATAATGTCAAGATCAGGAACTTAAGTGGAGAGGGGACCAAATTCCTTTGGAAATTGTAATACTTGCATAATTGTATGGGACAATTGCAGACTAGTACCACAGATCAACCTCGCATATTGGAACCATGGGTTGATACTGCATTTTTGTCAGACTAGATACCCAGAATTCATGTAAATCATGCACTAGGATTGATGTATAATTTGGATAAACTGGTTGAATGAATATTGGTGATTATAATTGGTTTGTGTTTAATTCTTCCTATTGTGCTTGTGTTCTTCTCTGGTTCCCTGTACTATGTGGTATTTTGGTATTTTGCAACCTATGTATATGTGTGGGACCACAAACAGGAGAAAAAGTTAATAGACAGTGCAGCACAATGAAATGCCGCCCTTACTATGCACACCATACCCTGTAATGCATCACCTCTCTTGCCATGCCCTGCCATTGGTTAGCCTAAGATTTTGGGGGACTATTGGTGGCTGACAACAACCAAAAATGAGAAAAATTTGAGAGAGGAGGAGCAGAAGTGTAATATTTACGTAGTATATGGGTTAGCCATAGATTAGTACCGCAGACAAGCCTCACGAATAAGGCTCGCGGTCTAGTGCCATGTTTTGACCAAAAAAGTTATTCAGAATTCATGTAAATCATGTACCAAGGATTGATGTGTAATTTTGGCAATTGGTTATATGAATACTGGTACTTATGGTTGGATTGTGTTCAATTCTCCCTATTGTGCTTGTGTCTTTCTCTAGTTCCTGTACTGTGTGGTGTTTTGGCATTTTGTAACACATGTGCGTGTATGGGTTTTGAGACAAGAGAAACTGACAAATGAGCACAATGCACCACAGTGTATGCCGTCCTTCAGTATGCACGCATACCTTGATGAGTCACCACCTGATGCCCCGCACCATCGTTCAGTTGAGATTCTTGGTAGTTGTCAATGGCAGATGGCGAAAGAAGATAAAAAAGGGAGAGAAAGGGAAGGCACTGGAGAAACTAGAGAAGAGAGAGAGAGAGAGAGAGTCATAAGGGTTGTATGGGAGAGAGGGAAGAAGGAGAGGACTTGTTGGAGATAGAGGAGCTCACCAGAGAAGGAGAGTTTGTCAGAAAACACACTATGTATGCGTCCCTCCTTTGTTTTCTCCTCTAATTTCATTTAAATTCATGATAAATGTATAGATTAGCTTGGAATTGAGGATTTGTAGTGATTCAGTGGAGTTATAATAATTTCTTAGTGGATTCTCAGTGATTTTTGCATAAATATGCCATAGTACATTTCAGTGGATTTATTAGCTTTAGATTTTTATATCTTGAGTTATACAAATCGGTTTTCAATAATTTTTGTCCCAGGTAGTAGATGACTTAGAGCCCTTCAATTCTATGTATTTTGTGTGATTTTAGGGTGTCAATGGTGAGATCGCCTTGGGTTCCCATCTCAGGCAATTTCCAGCAACGATTTTTCTGGTTCTCTAGTTTGACCGTAAAACCCGACTCACAAGTTTACCTTGCAGGCATGCCTTGTGGGGTGGTGCTGTGGGTTAGTATTGTGATCTGGTCAAACCCTATTTTCAGTGAAAATCTTGTGATTAATTCTTGGTTTGATTCCAAAAATGATTTATGTAATGAAAGAAATGTTTTGGAAAATAATTTTGAAAAAGATGCATATGTTTTGAAAATGTTTTTTTGGGAAGAGGGGTGCAGCTGGCAGTTCTTTTGGGACTTGTGTGGTGGTTACCGCAATAGACTCAATGATGGGCCCTAAATCGGCTTGTATTTGTCGTTGTCCTGGAAGGCAGGCATGAAATCTCCTTGCACTCCAAAGCGGGATGCATGGAGAGAAGGAGAAGCAACAGTAGTGAAAGATGGAGAAGCCAAATTTGGAATCCCCTTCAAGACAACAATAGGAGGCTTGCAGGTCTGTTGGGCCATGACTACCAGCAATTGAGTATGAACAAAGCTGCAACAAAAAGCAGACGCACGAGCTCTAGGACAAGCTACTGTAAAAAGTGATAGATAGCTTAAGAATAGAAAAAGGAGAAAACCACGAGAGACCACCCATGATGGAGACACCCAAGCTCCTAGCCAAGGACCTCATGATAAGCTACTTGTGGTAAACAAGAAAAAGAGACAGGCATCAAAACCTGAACAATGGACACAAATGCAAGTTATTAAAGTGGCATGCAATGACACACAATGCAGATGAATGTCCTAGAATGCGCTCTCTCATCATGCATTTCTCATATAGGGTTGACTACGTGGGACGCACTCATGGGTTTAAGTTTTGACTCTGGTTAGAAAGTAAGACTTCTGCTCAAAATCTTGGCCAAAGCTCAGGCAGTGAACCAGTGGTGCGTTGGTGGCCTTGACATCTATAGTAGCAGTGAGTTGTACCCTCTACTAACACTGACACAATCCCAGACAAGAAGGGATAGAATGGCAATACGTCCTATGTTGAAGCCATAGAATAGGAAACCAGAACTGTCCTTCGCAGACTGTGGGTGGACACAAGAGAGGAGAAGATGCATGCTTTCTAAAATGATCATTCATGCGATATGCCTGTGTTTTTTACTTGAGTTTTATTAAGCCATAGGGAGAAAGTGAGGATTTGTCACTAGTTATGCCTTATTATTTGTTTTCTGTGTGTTTGTGTCTTTTAAGTTAAGCCGGAAGGGAGGCAAACATATCTCTACTTTCCTAAGCATGGTAAAGTACTAAAGGGGAAGAAAACACCCAAGCATGGCAATTCAATAGACATTGTGTCACGCTCCAAATTTTCCACAATAATTTAAACAAATTAAATTACAGGAAAATTAAAGCTAAACAGTAAATATCAAACTACCAGGAACCTGTGTGTGCGGCTAGGAGACTCCAGACTATATGCACTACGCTAAAGGTCTACATGCCTGCACCTGCAAACCAAAACACGAGGAAAAACGTATGAGTGACAAAAGTCACCCAGTACGTACCCCACGAAAACTGTGGAAAACAAAACTATAATCTATTTTCCTTTTTAAATTCATTTCGCAAACCATTTTCTTAAAATCACATAAATCAGGCCCACACCAGCCAAAACCACAAACCAGAGCTCTACTAGCCCAAAACCACAAGCAAAGGCCCTCAATGACCAAAACCACACATAGTGAGTCGGGAAGCCCGGCGCTAGGCAACCAAACTCTGGCCACACACAGTCTGCTGAGGAGCGACTGCAACATTCTGCACTGCCACAGTGAAGCCACCTTGTGTAGGAGCGATCACCGTCCCGCGATTCTCCCACTTGGAGAACCCTCACAAGCAACCCCTCCCAGGGAAGGCTGTCCTGTCTCTTAGGACGCTACCAGCTACGGGGCACGTGTCCCACCCGCATTGGCCGCCACAAGGTACGCCTCCTCACGACGTCCTCCACATACGGTGCTCAGGAAGGAGTATCATACCTCCACACTCGACAACATCCGAGCCTTAGTGCTCACAGCGACAGTAGGAGTATCATACCTCCCCGTCATGCCACAAGACACCTCAACCCACGAACCACAGCCCTAGCCACGAGACGACAGTCAAGGAGTCTCATACCTCCAGGACCTGACGCCCCTCAGCCTCAGGTATCTCGGCCCCCGACCTCAACCAGGGAGTTGCACTCGACCACCCGAGAATGTTGTCACATTCCCTGGTCCCAACGACATGGTCCCACTCTGTCTCGGCCTACACACAGAAAACCAGGAAAACATTTCCCAAAATAGGCCAACTATTTCTTGAAATTCATCTTCCAAACCATTTTCATATCTTTTGAAAATTCTTCCAAAACCTCGGTAAAGCGACGCATCAGGTGTCCCAGGGGACCACCGCTGACGGCCATGAATCCCACCTCAATGGGACAAAACAAAGCAATCCAGAAAGTCCTCGGAAAACACATTTTATAAACTCATTTGGGCCCTGATTCGGCATGCTGAAAATCAAGTTTGGTATGCCGAAATCAGCTGATTTGGTCAACTGGGGTGATTCGACAGGCTGAATCGACCAAAGGACCAAACTGACAGAAAAATGGTATACTAAGCGAAATCGGTAAACCAAAATTCACTGATTCGGTATGCCGTTTTCAATTCAGTATGTCGAATTCTGCGATCCCATAAAACGGCCCAAAATCCTATAGTCCGAAATCGCCCCAACTGGGACCTCCTATCGGACCATCTAAACAAACACCAAAAATCTTGCATAAAACATAAGATGTAGACCCTTGAGTCTACTCCAAATCCCAAAAAACAAAACTAAAATCCATTCACCATGCATCAAGATATAAAATTACAAAGGCAGAAGGGTCGAAAGGACCCAAAGCGCACAAACCATCATAAATGCCAATAAATTTGCCATAAATTCTCATAAAATCATAATAAATTCTAGGAAAGTAAATTTACCTAGATTCCATGCAATCCTAGCATTTTCTACCAATTTCATGTTCTCTATTACATTAGGTGGAGATGCGTACCTGAAAACGCCTTTGGCGATCTCTAACTGACACCGGCGAGCTCCGACGCAACCACAACCATAGGAGCACTCCACAGCCTCGGGGACGCTCCACCCAAGCTCCACGCACCGCCGCAGCCCTCTACTTCACTCCATCCCTCTCTCTCTGTTCGACGACACGCAAGAAGAAGGAACAGGGGATATGGGTGGAAGGAGAAGAAGAGGGGAACAAGGAAGGAGGAGTGGGGAGGAAGGAAAGGAAGGGTGAAGGAGATGTGCGCGCCGAAGAGAAGGAAAGAAGAAGAAGGCGGAGATGAGCAGCGAGGAGTGCGGTGTGGCTTATAAAGCCTGCGCCCGCTGTAGCTGGGAACATGCTCACCTGCGTGTCTCAGCCACCAGCACACCGCACGAGCAACCAACCACTCCGCCCAACCACCAGCAACAACCAACAACCCACAAATGCAGGGCCCATAGGGACCTACACCTGGGCCCCACACGGACCCACACCTGGGCCCCACACACACAGTGCCACAATGCATAGTGCCAACCACTCACAGGGACACACAAACAGAAGCCAGCCTACGAGGCCCAAGCCTAAAAGCACAGAACCACGCAACGGGCCTCGGAACAGTAACACCCGTCCAGGATTAAAATTCATAAAATGTAAATAATTACAAAAATGAATTTTACGGGTGTTACATCCTAACCCCTTTAAAAGAAGATTTCGCCCTTGAAATCAATAGGTGAAAAGATACGGGTACTGGGCTCGGATGGCTTCCTCACGTTCCCACGTGGCCTCCTCGGCTCTATGGTGCCGCCACTGCACCATGACCAAAGGAATAACCTTATTTCGCGACACCTGCTCCTTGCGGTCAACAATCTCGACAGCATCCTCTACAAAGGACAGATCTTCCTGGAGCTCTTCTGGCTGAACTGGAATAACATGAGAAATGTCAACCAGGCACTTCCTCAGCATGGAGACATGGAACACGTCGTGCACGGATGACATCTCTGGTGGTAGATCCAACCGGTAGGTAACCTCACCGATCCTCTAGGTGATCGGGTAAGGGCCAATATAGCGAGGACTCAGCTTGCCACGCTTCCCGAACCGCATGACACCCTTGGTTGGCGATACCTTCAGGAACACATAATCTCCTAGTAGAAACTCCAGCGGTCTTCGCCTCTTATTGGCATAGCTCTTCTGCCGACTCGGTGCAGCCAACAGCCTACTTCGGATCAAATCCACCTTATTCGCATACAGCTGCACAAGCTCCGGACCAATCAATTGATGCTCGCCCACCTCGCTCTAGCAAACCGGTGATCTGCATGGCCTACCGTACAAAGCTTCGTAAGGCACCATCCCGATGCTCGAGTGATAGCTATTGTTGTCGGCAAATGGTCCTCCCAACTCCCTTGAAAGTCTAAGGCACATGCTCTGAGCATATCTTCCAGCGTCTGGATAGTCCTCTCTATCTGACCATCCATGAGGATGAAATGCCGTGCTATAGTTAAGCACAATGCCAAAGGCCTCTTGCAAAATTCTCCAAAACCTTGAGGTGAACCTCGTGTCTCTGTCCGACACGATGGACACCAAAACACCATGCAGCCTCACCACCTCGGAGACATACAACTCCGCCAAGCGATGCAAATGAAGTTTCACCCGAATGGCCAAGAAGTGAGCAGACTTGGTTAGCCGATCCACGAACACCCACACGGTGTCGTTCTTCTTTTGAGTCCGCGGCAAACCAGTCACGAAGTCCATCAAGATGTGCTCCCACTTCCACACAAGAAAATACAACGGTTGTAGTGTCCCTCCAGGTCTCTGGTGCTCTGCCTTGACCAATTGGCAGTTAGTACACCTCGCCACATGGTCAGCAACATCTCTCTTCATACCAGGCTACCAAAAGTTCCGCTTCAAGTCTCAGTACATCTTCGTACTACCAGGGTGTATAGTGTACCTGGACCGATGCGCCTCATCCAACAATCTCTGCCTGGCCTCCTCATGCTGGGGCACATACAGATGCATATCATACCTCAGCTCTCCATATGCCCCAACAGAGAAATGAGGCACTCCACCAGCCTCGAGTTTCCCAAACACAGCTTGAACAAACGGATCTAGCTGCTGACAGGCGACAATAAACTCTAACAGCTTAAGGCGAACAGACAGGTTGGCCACCCAGGCACCAACCGTTCCCTGAGCTTGCCGCTTTGGCCTGCAGCTCACCAGACCCTCCAACATGGTCCACTCCTTGACCAACAAGCTCGCCATCACGTGCGTACGCCGACTCAGGGCATCAGCGACCACGTTGGCCTTGCTAGGATGGTAGGACAGGCTGAAATCATAGTCCTTCAAATACTTTACCCAGCAGTGCTGCCTGAGGTTGAGGTCCCTCTGCATGAAGATATACTTCAGGCTCTGATGATTGGTGAAGACCTCTAACTGCTCCCCATAGAGATAGTGTCATTAGAGCTTGAGAGAGAACACTATGAAAGCCATCTCCAAATCATGGGTTGGGTAGTTCTTCTCATGGTCCTTCAGCTGGCGCGAAGCATATGGGATGACATTTCCATGCTGCATCAGAACACACCTTAACCCAATGCCGCTGGCATCACTATACACAGTGAAGCCACAACTTCCAGAAGGCAGAGTCAACATAGGGGCAGAAACCAGACGAGACTTCAGCTCTTGGAAACTCGCCTCACAATTCTGGTCCCTGCAAAAAGGAACTCCCTTCCTGATCAGCTCTGTCAAAGGCACGGCTATGGAGGAGAAATCCCTGATAAACCTCCTATAATAGCCTACTAGACCCAAGAAATCTTTGATCTCCGACACAATCCTGGGTCGCTCCCAGCTACTCACTGCCTCAACCTTGGCAGGATCTACTTTGATGCCTTCTCCAGAAATCAAATGACCAAGGAACATGACTTTGCTCAGCCAGAACTCACACTTGGAGAATTTGGCATACAGCTGATGACGCCTCAGAGTATCCAAAACCGCCCTCAGGTGCAAAGCGTGAGTCTCAACATCAAGAGAATAGACCAGCACGTCATTGACAGAAACCACATCGAACTGGTCCAAAAAAGGGATGAAAATCCTATTCATAAGATCCATAAACACATCCAAAGCATTGGTTAAGCTGAAAGGCATGACCGTGAACTCGTAATGCCTGTACTGCGTCCAGAAAGCAGTCTTCTGAATGTCTGGGTCTCGGATCCTCAACTGGTGATACCCTGACCTCAGATCAATCTTCGAGAATACCGATGCAGACTGTAGCTGGTTGAACAAGTCATTAATGCGGGGCTAGGGATACTTGCTCTTCACCGTGATCTGGTTCAACATCCAATAATCTATACACAGTCAAAGTGAGCCATCCTTTCTTGCGGACGAACAAGAGAAGCACTCCCCACGGAGACACACTCGGCCTGATAAACCCCTTGTTTAGCAACTCTTGCAACTGAGTCTTGAGCTCTCGCAATTCCGCTGGCGCCATGAGATAAGGAGGCTTCAACACAGCACCAGAACCAGGGATCAGATTGATCGAGAACTCTACTTCCCTGTGAGGTGGCATACCAGGTAAATCGTCAGGGAAAATGTCGGGATATTCACACACCACAGAGATGTTGTGAACTCCCAACTCAGGAGAAGTGGAGGTAACTATACTAGCTAGATACCCCACACAACTCCTGACCAAAGACTTATAAGCCTTCATAGCTAAAATGACAAGCTTAGGCTCACCCTGACACCCACCTTGCACAAAGAAAGACTCATCCTCAGGAGAACCAAAATAAACTCTCCTCCTAGTATAGTCGATCAAAGCGGACTGTTGCGCCAACCAGTCCATGCCGAGTATCACAACGTACTCTTGCATGTCCATCACAATCAGGCTGGCGTCGAACTCTCTACCATTCAGCGTCAAGTCGACAGACCGCAGATACCTCCATGCCAAACTGTGCTCCCCCTCAGTGTCACCACGCTGAGATGAAAGGCCAGTTTAGCTGGTCTCTCTCCCAACTCTGCCGCGAAAGACTCAGAGATAAAGGAGAAAGAACTCCCTAAGTCAAACAGCACTTTGGCCATCCGGCCAGCCACAATAAAAGAACCTGATAGCCAAACAGAACAACACCACACATCCATTCAATCAGTCAGATGTCCAGATTACAAGGAGATTACAACATATCTCAGAGGGTTACAAAACCAACTATTCATCCTTACCCTCAACAACATCTCCCGAAGACCCAGCGCTTGGAGTTGCGATAGTGAACACCCGTCCCCTAGTTGGCTACTACGGTGTGCTTCCTACCTTCTTAGGCGGTTCCAGACAAGATCTCTGAACATGTCCTGCCTTCCCACAATTATAGCACACCACTAGAGAGGGAGTTCTCCTAGGATGAGGGCAATATGCAGCAATGTGGCCGACCTGACCACAGTTGAAGCACTGGTTCCCATCGGGAGCATTGGACCCTGTATGACTGAGGCTAGCTTCACTACTCCCAACAAAACTCCACTGGCCCATAGAGGAAACACTGGACCTCGCCTTCTGCTTCTTCTCAGGGCTACCCATATTACTGGCACTTGGAGGATCGGAGAAAGATAACCGGGAGGTAAAAGAAGACTTACCCTTCCCATTGGGACGACTCTCTAGAAACTTCTGATACTCCGCCTCAAAGCGGTTAGCCATCCCAACCATGTCCTCCACATTGTGGCACCTACAACCCATCACCTTCACCCGTAGTTTAGGGTTCAAGCCATCCAGAAACCTCTGTGCTCGCTCCTCCTCAGACTCATAGGCAAGAGGAAAGCGTTCCAGCTGGGCGAACTTAGTCTCATATTCGAGCACCGATATCGTGCCCTGCTCTAGACTCTGGAAATCTCGACGAAGCTGCTCCTTCACATGAGTGGGGAATTTTTTGTCATAGAAGGTCGCCTTGAAATCCTTCCACTGGATACTGACAGTGATTGAGTCCGAGAACTTCAGCCGCCTCACAGACCTCTACCACCTATCTACCTCACCATCCAGCAGGTAGGTCGCCAGCCGCACCCAATGCTCCTTTGGGCATGCCATGCTCTCCAGCATCTTCACCACCTTCTCCAACCAGGCCTCGCTCTCCTCAGCACTGACCTTGCCCTTCAACGTCGGTGGACGAAGGTTCGTGAACTGGTTAAGCCACGGGTCACCCGACGGCCCATTGGCACTACCCTTGATGAACATGTGGGAAATTTCGTGTGCCAAGCTCTTCAATTCCACATGAATTGCCTTTCATTCGCCTACGTCCTCTCAAGACTCAATCTCCTCGATAGGGGCCTTGCCCTTACGACCACAAGGAGGCATCCTACCGGAGAAAGGGAATGTACCTGCACCACAGACAAAGCAACAACTAGAAAACCAAGGCAAAAATTAGGTGCAGACCCTACCATGCATGCAAAACCTATGGAGTCTCTAGATCGGACACCCTAGGTGTAGTGCAACCTAGTGAACCTAAGGCTCTGATACAAGATTTGTCACGTCCCAAATTTTCCACAATAATTTAAATAAATTATATTACGGGAAAATTAAAGTTAAACAGTAAATATCAAACTACCAGGAACCTGTGTGTGCGGCTAGGAGAATCTAGACTATATGCACTACGCTAAACGTCTACATGCCTGCACCTACAAACCAACACATGAGGAAAAACGTATGAGTGACAAAAGTCACCCAGTACGCACTCCACGAAAACTGCGGAAAATAAAACTATAATCTATTTTTCTTTTTAAATTCATTTCACAAACCATTTTCTCAAAACCTCATAAATCAGACCCACATCGGCCAAAACGACAAACCAGGGCTCTACTAGCCCAAAGCCACAAGCAAAGGCCCTCAATGGCCAAAACCACACACAGTGAGTCGGGAAGCCCGACGCTAGGCAACCAAACTATGGCCACACGCAGTCCGCTGAGGAGCGACTACAACGTTCTTCACTGCCATGGTGAAGCCACCCTGTGCAGGAGCAATCATTGTCCCGCGATTCTCCCACCTGGAGAACCCTCACAAGCCAACCCCTCCTTGGGAAGGCTGTCTTGTCTCTCTGGACGCTACCAGCTACGAGGCACGTGTCCCGCCTGCACTGGCCACCACAGGGTACGCCTCCTCATGGCGTCTTCCACACACGGCGCTCAGGAAGGAGTATCATACCTCCACACTCGACAACATCCGAGCCATAGTGCTCACAGCGACAGCAGGAGTATCATACCTCCCCGTCATGCCACAAGACACCTCAACCGGCGGACCACAACCCTAGCCTCGAGATGACAATCAAGGAGTCTCATACCTCCAAGACCTGACACCCCTCAGCCTCAGGTATCTTGGCCCCCGACCTCAACCAAGGAGTCACGTCAGACCACCCGAGAATGTCGTCACATTCCCTGGTATGCCGAAATCTGTTGATTCAGTCGATCAGGGTGATTCAGCAAGCTGAATCGACCAGAGGACCAAACTGATAAAAAACGATATATCGAGCAAAATCAGTATACCGAAATTCATTGATTCGGTATGCCGTTTTCAATTCGGTATGCCAAATTCTGTGATCCCAAAAAATGGCCCAAAACCCTACAGTTCGAAATTACCCCAACTAGGACCTTCGATCGGACCCCCTAAACAAACATCAAAAATCTTGTATAAAACATAAGATATAGACCCTCGAGTCTACTCCAAATCCCAACAAACAAAACTAAAATCCATTCACCATGCATCAAGATATAAAATCACAAAGGTAGAAGGGTCGAAAGGACCCAAAACACACCAACCATCATAAATGCCAATAAATTCGTCATAAAATCTCATAAAATCATAATAAATTCTAAGAAAGTAAATTTACATAGATTCCATGAAATCCTAGCATTTTCTACCAATTTCATGCTCTCTATTACATGAGATGGAGATGCATACCTGAAAATGCCTTCGGCGATCTCCGACCAACATCGGTGAGCTCTAGTGCAACCACGGCCGCACGAGCACTCCACAGCCTCGGGGACGCTCCACCCAAGCTCCACGCACCGTCGCAGCTCTCCGCTTCACTCTCTCCCTCTCTCTCTATCCGATGACGCGCGAGAAGAAGGAACATGGGATATGGGTGGAAGGAGAAGAAGAGGGGAAAGAGGAAGGAGGAGTGGGGAGGAAGGAAAGGAAGGGCGGAGAAGGAGATGTGTGCGCCGGAGAGGAGAAGGAAAGAAGAAGAAGGCGGAGATGAGCGGCGAGGAGTGCGGTGCAGCTTATAAAGCCTGTGCCCGCAACAGTTGGGAACGTGCTCACCTGCGCGTCTCAGCCACCGGCACACCGCACGAGCAACCAACCACTCCGCCCAAACATCAGCAACAACCAACAGCCCACAAATGTGGGCCCCACAGGGACCCACACCTGGGCCCCACACCCGGGCCCCACACGCACAGTGCCATAATGCAAAGTGCCAACCATGCACAGGGACACGCAAACAGAAGCCAGCCCACGAGGCCCAAGCCCAAAAGCACAGAACCACGCAACGGGCCTTTGAACAGTAACACCCGTCTAGGAATAAAATTCATAAACTATAAATAATTACAAAAATGAACTTTATGGGTGTTACACACAACAAACAAAACGCATGATCATGGCAAGTGTTACTGTCGTGTCATCATGCAAGTGAAGAAAAACAAACACCACATCAAAAGGCATAAGCATATCATGTGCGTGTGTTGTAACATAATCAATGTGCAAAAGAAAACACACAACAAACAGAAGGCATGTGTGATCAAGCTTATGCAAAAAAGAGCAACAAGCAAGAAAATACAAAACCGAATCAATACAAACAAAGGCAAGCAAGCAAGAAACCAACATGAAAGCCTGAATCTTGTTCCCCAGTGGACTCGCTAGTTCTTGTGATCATGCCAATGGAACCTGCATGACTCCTCGTGCATGAAAACATAAGAAGAATCCCGATATGGTCACGACAAATATGATGAATCCGAGGGAGGATACTCGACTCAAAAACACATAACAAAAGGCAAAGAAAAGGATAAGGAAAAGGAGTCGCTACCTAATTTTTTAAAGGAAAGACAAGGAAAACCAAATGCGATAAAATGCAAAGAAAACAATGCAAATGAACACATGTGTGTTCTTGCCTAATGGATGTGGCACACAACTTATTGCAAGCTAGAGAAAGGGTAAGGATTATTGTTACGCATGGGGAAGGTGTTAGGCACCCTCATATGCCTGAGAAATTGGTCTTTCTAGGTTAACCAATTGCTCATGAACTAAGTATGTGCATGCTTGTCAACTTCTAATGCGTATGCCTAACATGGATACGAGAACCTGACACGAAAACTCCATGAGAAAATGAATAAAAGCAAAAAGGTAAGGAGAATAATCCAGGAGACAATGTAGGCATTGAGAACACCACTTAATGCATGCCCTAAGGTGATGGGAAAATCAAGTAAATCAGAAGCATCTGAAGAGAAAACTCATGCAAGGCATCAGAAAATATAAAATATTCGTAAAAGTCAAAAGATGAAAATAATTCGCATTTAGGTCAATGTCAGCATTTTCATGCCTGTTAATGTACGCCTTGGGGTGAAAGGGGTAAATTTGATTCTATGTAACGATGTGGGCATTAAGACACAAATTTATGTACGCCTTGGGGTGAGATGTAAAACTATCACAAAACAAAATCAAAATGAAATCATCAAATGCTATGTGATACACATGAAATGTGCAAATGAGAAAGTATGCATGAATATGTACATGAGAAATACGCATAAAAAACGATATGCATGAGAATATATTTGTAGATGTATGCATGGTATGCATGAACATGCATGTTGATAAGCATGCAATGTATGTGTGAGAAATGTGCATGAAAACAATATGCATGAGAATATATATGTGTATATGCATGAGATGTGTGCATGGTATGCAAGAATATGCATGTGGACTGACATAAAATATATGTATGAAACATTTGTGAGGTGTATGCATGGGTATATGCATGAAATACATGTATGAAGTGTATGCAAGAGAATATGTATGAGGACTACTGACGAAAGCAAGGAGGGGAAGGTGTCCCTGTCGATGCCTGTTCTGAACTTAGTGAACCTTGCCGGCCATCCTCACTTGTTTCCATCACCCAAGATCGCCACTAAGTCTCACTTCCATGTTTCGCCTCCAAGGACTATCAGTTGGGTTCACCTCTTAGATTCGCCATCGGAACTCGCTTGGACAGTTGCGAAAAAAGATAGTGAACTTGCTTGCTCCAGCTCAATGAGAAGGTGATGCAAAAAACTTAACCAAACATCAAGAAAAAATGTGCGGGTTTATGTGATTATGCCTATAGCTTAATGTAAGAAACACAAAAGATAGGGGAACTTGGAGTAGGTCGTTGGAAATGGACCTCATCGGCGGCTGCAACTTCTGAATCTTGTTTTGAAGCTCTGGTGGAATGATCTAATGATTTTGGAAGATCAAGGGAGTGACAGAGGGGGTGCATGTACGCTCAAATGCTAGATAATGGGAGCATGTTCCTTCCTCGACGTACCTCACCGTCGGACTCATCTTGCCTCTCCTATGGGAAGCGAACGGAAGCTTCAACGCAACAATCTGATGCTCCGAAGATTTAGGGAGCAAGGACAGGCTCGTACGAGCTTTGAAGATTGCACAAGCAAGGACCTAGATGCTCAGATTCTTCTTCCCACCTCCCCTCATTGTTGATCTCGATTCACCTACGATCCTCTCTATGGGAAGCCAATAAAGGATGCAGCGTGGTGACCCAAGGCTTTTGGAAGGTTGGGGGAGTGGAGAGGATGGCGTACCAGTGACTGGTGGTTGGAATGGATGCGTGTATGTCCTCTCGACCTACCTCGGTGAGCTTGCTTGTGGGAGGTGAATGGAGGCTCTGGCGCATTGACTTGAGGCCTCCAGAAGGTCGAGGGGGAGAAAAGGAAGATGTGCTAGTGATTAAATGCAAGAATGGTTGGGTGTGTGTGCCTCTCGACCTACCTCGCCATCGATGCGTCCTTCACCGACGAGCTTGACTGCAAAGAACAGACAGAGGTTCTGGCACACTGATCTGATGCCTCAGGAAGGTCGAGGGGGAGAAGAGGAAGATGTGAATGCATTTGGTTGCAAGGATCGGTACGTGGATTCTTCTCCTCACCTAGCTCATTGACATTTCACTTCTGGTGACGAGCTACTCTGAAAACCCTACCCAAGGGCTATGGCGAGGCAAACCAGAGCATCAAAGGGCTTAGAGAAGCAAGAACGAAGGTAAACCTACATGCCTATGTGCTCAGAAGTAGGATCCGTTATATGGATTCTCCTGCCTGTCCCCTTCTCTAGTGGTGGGTTCTAGTGACATATTTGCATAAATCAACCACCAGCATCGGGGAAGATGACGCATGATCAATGAAGAATTACGATAGAAGAGGCACCAAACTAGCTAGAATCTCACGACGAAGCAAGATAGAGTAGAGGACCAAATCCAATTGCAAAAAGAATAAAAGACTTACCTGTGTCGGCAAATTTGCATCCTCCGAACATCAGCGACTTGCTTTGGTTCAAGGATGCATGGTAATGGTCAAAGACTAGAGCTGGTAGTTGTTGAAGGTCGTGTGAAGGGAGCAAGGCCAATGGAGATGGTGCTGAGGGTTGGAAGGAGCTAAGCTATATCTTTCTCTCAGCCTCCCTCACAGCTGCATGGATCCGATACATGGTGGAGGACAACGGTTGCTCTCCTTTTCCAACCATACTGTGCCTCTCTCCCACTTCACCCTCTCTCCAGAAAGCACTCAGCT
This sequence comes from Posidonia australis, assembly GCA_024699735.1. Lineage (NCBI taxonomy): Eukaryota > Viridiplantae > Streptophyta > Magnoliopsida > Alismatales > Posidoniaceae > Posidonia > Posidonia australis. The sequence continues at coordinate 44,319 of JAMKQA010000087.1, forward strand.
AACTTAGTGACTGAGCTCCGTTCACCCAGACCAGTATAGAAGTTAGAGAGGTTGAAGATGACTCATTCCACCACCAGCTTAATGATCCTTCCCCCCCTCTCTGATCACTACAAGCCTTTTTTATAGCCAAGCTCCTCCCTATAATAGCCTAACTAACCTACTAACAAACTAACCACCAGATGTAACAAACTAACCATCTCTCTAACCACCAGCCTCTCTCTCTCTCTCTATGTGCTTCTCTTTTCTCTCTCACTCTATGTCGCATGGGCTGCATGGGTTTCGAGAAGAAGACGGTGTTCGCTGGGTTGTTCTGTGAGGATGTTGGGTTGGATAGGGTTAAGGAGGAAGAGGACGGGATGATGCAGTGGGAGGACGCGGAAGTGTTTGGTGCTGTGGCTGGAGATCATGTGGGTAGAAGGAAGAGAGGAGGTCTGGTTGTGGAGAGGTGGTCAGGCTGAGCTTGGTTTTGAATTCGCCTTCTCTCTCTCTGTTCTTCCCTCCTTCATGAAGAAGGAGGTATTAAAAAGAATAATGTTTTGTATGGGCTACTTGATGTACTCAGGTTTGAAGTGGATGGTGGGGGTTAGCCTGGATTTGTGCATGTGCTTGTGTTTGAGGTGTAATTAGATTTTAGGCTATTGGCTTGGTTTGTTGGATATGCATGGATTTGAATGGAAGGTGGAGACCAGTTTCAGGACTAGATTAGGGTTCGTAGGTGAGATTTGGACTAGATTTGAGGGCCTGGTGTAGGCTTGCATGGGCTTAGGTGGACATGCATGCGTGAATTTGGGTTTAAGCTTAGTTTGAAGTACTACTAAGGCTTTAATGAGATTAAGGTTTGGGTTTATGGGGTGAAATGGGCTTTGGTATTATTTTAAGGTGTAAAATTGGTTTCAAGGGTTAAGTTTAGCTCATCGCAACTAGAGCATCCTTTTGGAGAGGTCCATTGATAAATGATTGCAAGGAAACTAGGGTGTCTACAACTAGTATGTGATGCATTAGGGCATTATAGGAAGAGAGGAGGGTTAGACTATAGAAAGAAAGGGAGAGAAACCAGAGGGTCGAGAGATAGAGAGAGGAGGAAGAGGGCTCACCAGAGATGGAGGAGCTCACCAGAGAAGATGGAAATTCGCTAACAACTAATTGTGTATGCGTTCCACCCTCTTTTCTTCTTCAAATCAATTAGGATTCATGGATTATCAATAATTTAGTTTGTTTCTTGATGAATGGAAGTGGTCTCTAAATTTTTAGTGAATTCTTAGTGATTTTTGAATGATTTTGCTACAGTGAAAATCAATGACTCTTTATGCTTTAGATTTTTATATCTCAAGCTATAGACAACTATTTTCAGTGATTTGTGTCCCAAATGGTGGAAGACTTAGTGTAGACACCCCAATATGCTTGCAAATGGACCAAACCCTAACAGGATTCTAAAAAACTAAAAAAAAAAACCAAATAAAACCCTAAAATGCAAAAAAAAATCATAAAACCCTAGAAAAACCCTAAAACCCTAAAAACCAAACAAAAACCCTAAAATACAAAACCAAATCATAAAACCTCAAAAAAACCATAAAATGCAAAACAAAATCATAAAACCCTAGGAAAACCCTAAAAACCCTAGGAAAACCCTAAAAACCTAGGTTAAACCCTAATCCAAACCTTAAACCCTAGGATAAGACCTAAATTAAATTCAAAATCCTAATCCAAACCTTAAACCCTAGGTTAAGACCTAAGTCAAACCCTAAACCATAAGTCAAATCCTAAACCATAAGTCAAACCCTAAGTCATAAGTCAAACCCCAACAAACTTAACTACTTCCCACTTCATTCCAACAAACTTAACCACTTCCCATTTCACTCCAACCACCTTAACCACTTCCTACTTCACTCCAACCACCTTAACCACTTCCCACCTCTTCTTAACCACCTTCCACTCTAGCCATAACAACCAACCAAGTCATTTGGAAGCCCATAAATAGCCCCATTTGCAAGTGAAAAGGGGACTTTTGGAAATTTTGAGAGGAGAGCTCCCCAAGCCTTTTCCTCCCAACCAAAGCAACCAGAGAGTTCTTGGAAGAGAGAGGAAGCTCATGGAGGCGAGGAATCAGAGGTTCCAGCCATCTCTGGCGACCTCCGGCGGCCTCTGACGGTCAACTTCACTGCCAGTCCAGGTATGCCTTCCATTGACCTCAATTCATGTTAAAAATGCTCTCTTGGGTCTCCCTCTATCTTCCTTGATCGATTCCAACAGATCCAGAGGTCTCCTCTGGTCGGAATCAGCCCCAAGGCCTCGCCGGAGCCATTTTCCGGTGGCTTAGGTGGAGGTCCTGGTCCAGGGCACGGCCCTGGCCCCACAACATTAGGTCCTCCTCTTGCTTCTCCACTAGTCGAAACGCCGTTCCAGTTGCTGCAGAAGCCTCCACCAGAAGATCGCTGGAGTCGCGCAACATCATCGTCGCTGGAGAAGACGTCTGGAACCAGTGGTTGATCGCGTGCCTCCAGCCCCGCCGTGCTTCTCCGATCATCCAGAAACGCTCCACGACACTCCCCCTATGCTCCAGAGTAGCCTAGACTTCATCTCAAGCCTCGAGCGACCTCCGTAGTCAAGCTCGCCGGAGGGGACAGAGACGACGGCGAACAAGATCAGAGGGTGAGAGAGAAGCGCCATTTGTTCCTCCAGGTGAAAGGAAATCCTCCTCTCCGCATCCCTAAGCCTCTAGGAGCTCGGAGATGCCGTGCCGCTGCCTCTAGGGTCTTCTTCTTCTCCGACGCAGTCGCCGAAGCCGTGTCGAGGGCGACGGGGATGGACAGCCAGTTCCAGCCGTTCGATCCTAGATCCAGACCGATGGATCATCATCTTTTCTTCCCTTCTTGCTTCCCATGGGGTCTGATCTCATGGGATAGCCCTCTGGTAGCCTCTTCGGCAGTCGTCGACAGTGGAGTTCCGTCGCCGACGGTCGTCGTTTCTTTTCTTTTTAAAAGAATAAAATAAGTTTTCTTTTAATAAAATTTCTGAAACTTTCATTATGTTTCAAATAGGTCCTTTTTTTCTTACAAATAGGTCTTTTTTCCTTGCAAGTAGGTCCTTTTCTCTTACAATTAGGTCTTTGCATTTTTTTAATCGTTTGAATAAAGTTTTAACTGAAAATATTGCAATGTGCCCCCTGAGCTTTCTTAATAGTGTTTTCCATGCTTAAAAGTTTGATAAAAACCCTAGAGTTTCTTTTCATGCATTTTAGTCCAACGTTTTTTGCATAAAACACCTTGAGATTCATTGAAATTATTCTAAATGCATATTTCTCTGGTTAATTTGCATTTTAGCCCCTGAACTTTTTTGAAATTATTCAGAATGCATATTTCTTTGTCAGAATTGCATTTAAACCCCTGAACTTTATTGAAATTCCTCTGACCACATATTTCCAGGTTTAATTGCATTTTAGCCCCTAAATTTTACTGATTTCACACTGAATGCATGTTTTCTAGGGTAAAATTACAGAATTGTCCTTGGAACATTTTGTTTTCAAACATGGATTCTTTTTCTTCCATATTTTACCCTGATTTTCCACAGAATTGCATTAAATGCATGTTTTCATGGCAGAATTGCATTTTGACCCCTAGGAACCTTCAAATTGACCAAAATACACAGATTTGCACATTTGACCCCAGATTTCTTCAAAATTACATGAAATGTGTATTTCTACGTATTTTTGATGATTTAGCCCTAGAATTTCAGTTTGCATTCAAAATTTAGGTTTCTTGCACAAAAGCTCCTGGAATTCACATTTTTACACTCTCACATGCATTTTGCACATTTTATTGCTATTTTTCATGCATGTTTTCTCGTGATTTCTTCCTTACATCGTGCATGCATTTTTAATTCTTTTCAAGCTTGGTTTTCTCATCGTTTCCCTGATTTCTTCCGATTTTCGCATTTTAGAGTTGATTTGGCTTTCCATCGCTCGAGGGCGTACATTAATAGGCTTAATAGTGTCGACATTGTCCCAAATGAGGATTATTTTCCTTAATTTGATTTTCTTGGATTTCTTCGAGTTTCCACTGATTTGCGAGACGTTTTTCGAAAGTTCCTCGATTTTCACGATATTCCTCATTGTCCACGGGCGTATAGTAAAGTGGCATTCTCAATGCCTACATTTGTCTCTCAGATTAATTTTCCCCTTTTATTCTTTTCTTCTCTTTGATTTGGCATGTTTTTCAGTCATCTTTAGCGTATGCATTCAGAGTAGGAAAGCACACATCCAATAGACCATTTAGCAAGTAGGAAACCTAGAAAGACTGAGTTCCTTGGGCGTATGGGGGTGGCTAACTCCTTCCCCATGCATAACAAGAATCGTTACCCTTTCTCTAGCCCACAATGATTTGTGCATTACATCCATTAGGCACAGAGCATACATGTTCATCGTGTTTTCTTCTTCATTTTCTTTTGTGTTTGGTTTTCCTCGTTTTCCATTAAAAGATTAGGTGGTGACTCCTTTCATTATCCTTTCTTATCTTTCCTTGGTGTTTCCGAGTCTAGTCTTCTTCTCCGGATTCACCATCTTCGCCGTGATCGTATCGGGACTCCTTGTGTGCTTCCATGCACCAGTGAGGAGAGCCGTGAAGGGTTCCACCGACATGGTCACACTTATGGCTCTACAGTTTCATGTATTTGGTAGGATTTTAGGGGCTGCCTGTGATGACACCACCTTGAGTTCCCAACTTGGGAGATTTTTGTTCGTCCTATTTTCTAGGTCTTCGATGGTCTATAAAATCCTAACTTGCAAGTTGGCCCCATGGACCACCCCCACGAGTTGGTCCTGTGGGTTCGTACAACGTTTTGGGTCTGACAAAACCTGTTGACAGTTGCTACCTTGTATTTAATCATGTTTTGATCTTGAAATTGATTATGTAATGAAAATGCCTTGGAAAAATGATTTTGCAAAGGAAATGCATATGTTTTGAAAATGTTTTCTGTAGTTTCTGAGCTTGAGTTCAAGGGTAGAGCCTCATGACTGTGGTAGTGGTACTACAAGGCCTGGGCATAGAGGATCTGGATTACCCTTAGTGCCGATGCTAGTCGGGTCTGCAGTTTGAGTCCCTAGTGCTCGGACACCAAAAGGCATCAGTGGATGCACTCCGTGTGTGTGTGATATATATGTAATATAGTAAGGCTGCAGCTAGGGCAATTGGACTCCTGCACATGGTGGTTCACCACAACAGTGCAGTTAGGTCGAGGTTGAGGCCCTCGTCAACTGTTAGTGGCTGGTCGATCACCTATGGCCAAGGTATCAAGACGAATTTTGCACTGTGTGTGTGGTTTCAGTTGTGGATTTGGTTTTTGAAAATGCACAAAATGGTTTACGAAGGTGTATGTGATTTCGAAGAAAAATGACTATAGTTTGAAAGGGAATGGTTTGCAAGTAAATTTTCAGATAGTCATGATTAAGTTTTAACTCAAACCAAGCACACACAGTCAATTAAAACATGTCACGTCACCCTAGCTACAAGAAATTGACTTGGCCATAAGTAGTTAGTGAGGCACCGACATCGACCCTACTACATTTCCACGGTGAACCACTCCACGGAGGAGTCCACTTGCCACAGCCTCACAAACAATGACCCATAGGTCACACAAACACACACGAGGTGCGTCCTCACAACGCTCCTTGGTGCTCGAACACTCAGAGACTCATAACCCCAGGCCCAGCCAACACTGGGTAAAAAGGGTAGATCGGTCTCTTTTACCCAGGCCCTACAGTACCTCAAAGAGCCACAGTCTTTTTCACCAGTACTCGTCACTAGCAACCACATCATAGAGTACGTACTGATTTCATGAAGGCCTCATACCCCCATCGACTACAACTCTACTGCCACGTGGATCTGACTAAAAATCACAAAAATCATTTTCAAAAACATTTTCATTGTAGGAATCCAACCATAAAAATCATTTCCAAAACCATTTCTCAGAAATATTTTCAAAGCATTTGTTCAATACTCGTTATCAAACACCACAAAACTCCGTATCACATGCCGCACGGAAATCACAATGAAAGCCACAAGCTCTACATTTAAACAGTGCCACTGAATACCTAGTTTAGTGCACCACATCAAGAATCAATCACTTCTAAACCTAGATCCAAATCATTAAGTTTGAAGTTTTTTAAGCAATTGAGGGAAGAACCTAGTATTTCTAGGTGATATATGCTTTTACATTAAGTACCACGCATTGTAATCCAACTACTTTATTTTAGCATTTCCTAAACCATTCTAATGACTATCCTAGACATTATTATACCAAAGTCACCTAAAAGCTCAAGACATCGCTAAACAAAAATGACACTAAAAATAGGTGTAACATCTAGAAATTCATTTAATTGCAAATATACATTTTCAATGAGTTTTATAATGTGCGAGTGTTACTAGTGCAAGGTCATTTTGGTAATTTTGTGGTCATTTTAATGAATTTTAGAGTGAGCAATGCCAAAAAAAGGCGGAGATCACTGGAGTTTTTGGTGGGAGACTATGTTTTCCTTAAGGTGACACCGACTAAAGACTCATGTGTCTACGTCCCGTATTTTATTTGTGATTTGTGGATTTTTCTTAGTGGGTTTATCCTTGGTCCCAATTTAGGCATGGAGTCGGATTAGGGCTTGGGTTGTTTTTCAGGTTTCATAGATTTCGACATGCTGAATTGATTTTGTTATGCCGATTTGCTGTCAGATAGGTCCTCTGGGCCATGTTATGGTCGACCAAATTTATTCGATCTACAGAATTGGACCTTGGGTGTTGACCAGTTGACTGGTTCAATCGATCGATTGATTTCGTTCTACTAGATTAGGAATTTTCAGTCATCCATTCGGAATTTTGGTCTACTATTCTAGGTTTTTGAACTAGGTTCGGTCGACTGTTTCTGTTCGGTATGCCGAATCAAGCCCAAGTTGGTTTTATAAATGAGGATTTGATGGTTTTGACAGGTTGGATTGTATTGCTAATATTGAGGCGGATTGTGAGTCATCAGTGGTAGTCTTATGTGGACACCTGATGTGTAAATTTTGTTGATTTTGGTAAATATAAAATGGCTTTTGAAAAGTGATTTCAAAAGAGATTTGGCCTAGTTTGGAAAAGAGTTTTCCATGCTTTCTATGTGTAGACCAGGATACTGTGGGCCGTGCTGCTTGGACTAGGGGATGTGACGACATTCCCTGATTGTCAGGTGCGTCACTTAGGTTCAGGTTGGGGACCAAGAGATTGTAGGCAAGCATTTGTCTGGTCTTGGATGTATGAAACTCCTTGACTGTTGTTCGCGAGGCCAAGGTCTAGGTCCACAGGTTTGAGGTGTCGACTGGACTCGGAGGTCTAATACTTCAGTTGTTTTCGGGCATTGAGACTCGAGGTACCACGTGTGACAAGGAGACGCTCCCACAGACTGGGTACTATGTGGAGGACGTTAGGAGGGCGTACCCTATGGTGGATAGAGTCGGTAGTGCACGTGCCCCACGACCGGTAGCATCTTGAGTGATAGATCAGCCTTCCCAGGTGGGGTTGGCATTGTGAGAGTTGTCTAGGTGGGAGGACTATGGGACGGATTCGTTCTTGCACAAGGTAGCAGGTTTGTGGCAGTGTAGCACACCTCGATGGCTACTTGTGGCCAGAGTTAGTTGCCTAGCACCAATCATCATGACTCAGTGTGGTTGTGGTTTTGGCTAGTGTGGCCTACGTTCGAGATTTTGGCTGATATGGCCCGTGTTTTGGTAGTTTTGGTCTGTTGGGCCTGGTTTTGATATACGGATAATTTTCCTGTGAGCTTGAGACTTTAGAAGAGAATGGATAAAATCTTTTGAAATGTGGTTTGTGACTTTGGCTGGTTGGGCTCGATTTGTGAGGCTTGGTGGATTTGGTGAAAAATGATTTCAAAGTGATTTTAAAGAGAAAAACTTGGTTTTGTTTTTCTGGTTTTTTGTGGAGTGTGTGCTAGGTGACTTTCTAGTCACTCGTGTATTTTTGTGTGATTTTAGATTGCAAGTGCAAATTAGCTGCTTTTGGTGAGTCTAGTGCACATAACCGGAGTTTTGTAGCTGCATACACAGGTTCTTGGTAGTTTAGATGCTTTAGATTAATCTTTAATTTCCTATAATTTAGTTTAAATTATGCTAAAATTATTTAGGTTAATGTGTTTGTATTGGTAGCGACGTAGGTCGTTACTAATTTGGTATCAAAGCACCAAATTTACTAAATTGCACTAGCCTAGAGTGTTCGATCTAGAGACTCCATAGGTTTGCATGCATGGTGTTCTTTGCACCTGTTGGTTTTCTCCATGTTTTCTGGTTGTTTTTAATTGTTGTGCAGGTATCTTGCTCCTCTCCTCCTACAGGAAGTCTGGCCGTGGCCACAAGGGTAAGGCCCTTGCCGAGGAATTCGAGTCTCATGAAGGTGATGGATGGAAGGCTATACGTGCTAAACTACGGAATTTACTGCACGGAATTTCCCATGGCCTTGGCAAGAGTAGTTTCAGTGATTCATCAAGAGATTTGTGGCTGCAACAGCTGAGTATGCTCTGTCCGCCGACATTTCGAGGCAAGGGTGGTGCTGAGGAGAGTGAGGCATGGTTTGAGAGGGTAGTGAAGATGTTGGATAGCATGACGTGACCTGAGGAGTATTGGGTGTGGTTGGCTATGTATTTGCTAGAAGGTGAGGTAGATAAGTGGTTGAAGTCAGTGAAGCAACTGAAGTTCCCGGACTCGACTACTGTCAGTATCAAGTGAAAGGACTTCCAGGCAGCCTTCTACGAGAAGTACTTCCCCTATTATGTGAAGGAGTAGTTTAGCCGAGATTTCCCAAACATGGAGCAGGACAGTATGTCTATGCTCGAGTATGAAGCTACTTTTGCCCGTCTGGAGCATTTCTCTCCTGCCTTTCCTTCAAAAGAGGAGCAAGCATAGATATTCCTAGATGGCTTGAATCCAGGATTGAGGCTAATGGTGATGGGTTGCTAGTGCTAGATGGTGGTGGATATGGTTGGAATGGTGTAGACACCCTGGAATTTACAGGTAGATTTGAGTGGATGCAGAAGAGAGGATGTAACCTTTGAATTGCCTCAATAACGTTCATATTAACCATTGGTTGCCAATTGGTCCCTAACGTTCATATCTCTTGGACGTCATTGCCGTCGCTCACCTCCGGCCGTTACACATCCATGGCCCTGGATCGATCTCATGGCCTATTTAAAGGCCTTTGCGACAAACCAGAGGGATCATTAGAGAGATCACCCCCACTCTAGCTTAAGAACTCCAGCTCTAGTCCATCCTCGACGATTTCATCCCAAATTCCATGCTTTCGGCAACGACTCCAGCTATAGTCAACATCGTTCTAGCCTCGAGAAGACTCTGGTGATCTTCAGTGCTTTACAGTTAAGTCATTCATCTCTCACCATTTCCTTTCGAGCCCTGCATGATGGCTTGGTCCGTCGAAGGTCAATTTCTGACACCTGGCCTTGCCTTTTCTCCAACTGTCATCGAGAATTGACGGTGATGAAGCCTTTGCCCTCTGGACGTGCTCGAAGCCAGATGTGAGGTTAGCAAGCCCTGTGTCCATTGCAGGCGTGCCGCAGAGGACTCTTCTTCCTCTCCCTTTGTCGTTAACGGTTGAGCAGTGCATCTCATCGGAGTTCAGCCAGTGCTGGCAGTTGTGGGCTATGGAGAGGTGTTTCGGTGTCTTTTCTTGTTGAGATTCCTTATTGCATTCCTCTCGATTCATTTCGTTTTCTCCCTTACCACCCTGGACTTCAAATGAAGCACATCAACATCAGACAGGGGCGATTGACGTCCACACCGGCAAGGAAGTTTGGTGGAAGAATAGGATGTTTCTTTCACAAGGTCATTTGATCAACCTTTACTCCATTCATCCAAGCTTCCCAATGCTTTTTCTTCACTCCTTGAGCCTTATTAGGTTGTTGTGAAGCTCATCGGATGTCTTCCACAGTTGATCGCCACCTGTGCCAGTGAGGTAAATTGAATGAAAGATTCTGCAAATCATTTCACCATCTGAGCAAGCAATTGGGCTTATCTTGCATCCCTTTAGCTCCTTCGACCAATCATTCTACCTTTCATGCTTCATTTGGCGAAGATTCAATCAGAGTTCAGTAACAGGATTGGTGACGGGTCATGGGATTCCTGATGACGGTGGAAGCTAATGAGTAGTCTTGGCGAGAAGAGCTAGCGGTTATGGGTGGCGATTTCAATAAATGGAATTAGTTAGCGGAAATCGTTGGCATGGGGCCCAAGAATCTAGGCAGTTATAATTGATTCTTGGCCTCTTGATTTTACTGTTCCTTGACTTTTTGGTTTTCCCATGGATTCCTCAGTAATCCTTGCTCCCTCCTAGGGCATATAATCTTTTGACATGATTTGCCAAAAATGCCCTTACTTTGCGATTTTATCTTTTTCTCCCATATTTTCCAATTTTCATGATTTTTATGATTTGTGTTGGGAGTTTATCGCTCAAGGGCATACATTAACAGGCTTGACAATGCCGACATGGACCCGAATACGAATTATTTTCTCCTTTTTGACTTTCTCAGATTTTCGTAGTTTTCGATGTTTTGAGTAATGCTTTCCGAACATTTCAGACTTTTCATGATTTTCCCATCGCCCAAGGGTGTACAGTAAAGCGACATTTTCAATTCCTACTGTAATCATGCTCGCCCGGGAATCCGACACGCAGTTGCACCAAAGGGAGGAGGCCACAACCGTGCCAGGATGGCGAAGGTGTAAGTTAGGATAAAATGGAAAAAATTTGGAGTTGACACCTAGTATTTTAAGGGAAAGATGAGGAGAACCACAAACAAATCATAAAAAGGATGAATGCATGTGATGCAAATGAAAAGGTCGGATGTCTACAAACCAGAAGATGGGAAGGATTCCTGTTACGCACGGGGAAGGTGTTAGGCACCCACGTGCGCCTGAGAAATTTGGTCTTTCTAGTTCGATTCACTTGCTAAAGGTTGAATAAATGCTTGCTAAGCCTAGATTCTGTTGTACTCATACTAATATGAATGCCAAGTCATGACTAGATGGATGTGCAAGATGCATGTGAAAATTGCAAAGAAAACCACACAAAATGATGGGATAATGAAATATAAAGAGACAAAGAAAATCACATGAAATAACGATGTTTTTGGAGAAAATGGCCTAGGGAAACAAATCGACATAAAGAGAATCAAAAATGCGATCTACCCAAATCATCAGAATCGTAGAAAGCGTCATGGAAATAAGAATGGAAAAATTGCAAAGAAGTCCACATAAAAATTTTGCTTGTTGATTGAGCATTTGGATGCCATGATTGTGTGTTTTCTTTCCTTTTTTGTATGATTTGGAGAGTAGAGACATATTTGTCTCTCTTCTTGGTTAAAATAAAACACACAAACTTAGACAAACAAATAATAAGGCATAACTAGAGACAAATGCAATTCCCCATGATTTAATAAAACGCAAGTAAAAGACACAAAAGCATATATGCATGAATGATCATTTTAGAAAGCATGCATCTTCTTCTCTGAGTCCACCCACAGTTTGCGAAGGACAATTCTAGTAATCCGTTCTATAGCTTTGGTGTAGGGTGTGTTGCTAGTTTGTCCCCCTTGTCTAGGGTCGTGTTGGTGTTAGTAGAGGGTACAGCTCCATGCTACTGCAGGAGACAAGGTCACCAACACACCACTCGTTCACTGCTTGCACTTTGGCCATGATTTAGAACGGGAACCTTACTTTTCTGACCAGAGTCAAAACCTAAAACCCATGAGTGCGTCCCATGTGGTCAACCCCATATGGGACATGCATAGTGAGAGAGTGTACTTTAGGACATTCATCTGCATTGTGTGTCATTGCATACCACTAAGCCCATTAAGCCCCACAAAGCCCATTTAACTCATTGAAGGCCCATGAAGGCTCACCAAGGCCCATTTAATTCACCAAAGCCCACTTAATTCATCCAAGACCTCATTTAATTCATCCAAAGTCCATTTGATTCAATCAAAGCCCATTAAGCCCATGAAGGCCCACCAAAGTTCATGAAATACCATTTAGTCTACCAAGGCCAATTTAATTCCTTGAGGCCCGCTTAAGCCTACTTGGGCCCACAAGACTTATTTAGGCCCAATTGAAGCCTATTAGGCCTACAAGGCCCCCATAGGCCCATTAAGCCCCATAAAGCCCATTTAACTCATTGAAGGCCCATGAAGGCTCACTAAGGCCCATTTAATTCACCAAGGCCCACTTGATTCATCCAAGGCCTCATTTGATTCAACCAAAGCCCATTAAGCCCATGAAGGCCCACCAAAGCCCATGAAGCCCATTAGGCCCATGAAAGCCCTTGTAGGCCCATTTTTCTAACATAGGTTTGTTAGTGAGTTAGTTAGTGATTAGTGAGTTTGTTAGTGATTAGTTAGGTGGTTTAGAGTTTGTTTAGTTAGTTGTGGTTTGTTGGAGTAGTTTGTTAGAAGTTTGTTTTGGTTGTTATGGACTTCCTAGGCTATAAATAAAACTGGGTGGTCTGTGAGAAAAAAGGGTTGTGAGAGAGAGCTCCTCAGAGAGAGAGGAGCTCGTAGTGGAGGAGGAGAGGCGATTCCGGTGAGCAACAAGAGAAGAAAACCACTGCCAGACTAGGTACGCCTTCTTCCAGCCTCTCTGGTCTTCAATTTTAGCTTCCTAAGGTCCCTTGAGTCTTCTCGAGTGATTCCAAGCAAGCCAAAGGTCTACTCTGGCTGGAATTGGAGTTCTCGGGCGTCGCCGGAGTTAATCTCTGACGACAGAGGTGGGGGCATGAATCCAGGAGTTGATTCGTGCCCCAAGCTGCTCCTTCTTCCTCCCTGGATCTCCCTCTTGCTCCACCGCTCCTTGGCGTGCCATTCCAAGCCGCTGTTCAACCCTCACCAAAAGGTCACCGGAGACGCTGCACCCCTCCATCACCGGAGAAGAAGACTGGAAGAAGCCTTTGAACGCGTGCCCCTCGCTGCTCCAAGCTCCTCTGACGGTCCAGCAACACGCCTCTGAGGGTTCGAGCGCATGGCCAGAGAGCTTTGGCCAGAGGGTTCGAGCACATGGCCATTTCTCTTGATCCTATTAAGAGTCCTCCTCTTTCAATCTCTGAGGTTCCAGTGTAGACCACTATAGCATTGTAGGCTCACCCCACCACATTATCGCCCATACCATTGCCCCAGCATCACACTACTCCGACGATGGGGGCGTTATCTCTCCCTCCTGCACCACAATTGCATTGGTCACAACATGCATCGTAGTCACTTAAGAATCAACCCATTAGTTGTGCGAGAGTACGGTATTTCTCGAGTCTGTCGCCCGAAGCTGTATCGGTGCCGTAGCTGTTGCTCTTGCGCTCAACACCACACACAGCACAGCATACTCAGAACCCACCTCAGCATCAGGATTAGGTCTCAGCACGTAGGTCATCACTGCACACTAGGCGCACACCTTCCACTATCAAGCCGGTGCATCTCATCACATCGGCTCATCAAGGCAGCAACCCAAGAAGAAATGAGGCCGTAGCGTTGAAAGCGACTACACTCCACTATGTGAGTCGCTAAGCGTAGTTTTTCCTCAGGTTGTGTTGCTTCTGAGACTTCCAATTTTTTCCTCGAGTTCTGTACTTGACTGTGCTACTGTAGGACATTCTCCTGATTGTGTTTACAAGATTCTGGATTGCTGCGTGGAGACCATAATCATGTTGTTGTCCCCGCTGATCTTTTGATGTGCAGGTCCTTATCAGGGAACAATTGACTCGACCTTGATGAACCAAGTAACAGATTGTGTGACCCAGCTAGAAAGCAGCCGACATGCTCCTATCATAAAAGGCAAATATTGCTCAGTGAAAACAGAAGTCAGATCGGGAGATACCAATGCAAAAACAGATGCTTCTAGCATCGAGTCAGGCTACCCTGGGAAGTGTTGGGCATCTCTCAAAGATGTAAGGACTTGAGGATTAGGCTGTGATTGTAGGCACACTTTGAATCACTGAAGTGATCGAGGCTGATTTCAGTTGAGGCCAGAGACACAATTGTTTACTGATTGGTGGCACATATATTCATCCACTGCCTGAATTATACTCTAATGGCAGGACGTAATGTGATAAATCGTAGTCTATCTTAGGCTGGCTATTCTTTGTTCTGCTACTTATTGTGTCATTGTGTTCTGGCTGCAAACATGTACTTGGCTGTGTTCACCTCAAGCATTCCCCAAATAATGTTTACCACACTTGAACTGTTGTGGAGGAATTGCAGTCACACTGCTGATTTTGCAATTCCATGTAATTTGTGCACTAATTGGTGTCCTTACTGTATATGCACTTTGACCAAAGAGTGGCTGACAAATTCCTGGCTAAAAGCCCTTCACAAAATCCTATCAAACCAATTAATATTCAAGCAAAGAGATTCATCCAAGCAAAATTGTGAAGATTATGATTAGTGTGGTGGACTCTATTATTGTGAACAATTTAGTTATTTAAGAGTGACATTTTTTGTTTGATCAAGAAACGCATGCCTTGTGATTTTAGTTGCTTGTTATCTACATTTATTGCTTTGCTTGTTCAATGAGTTCATTATCTGGATCGCTTGCTTGTTTAGTTCGACTGTTTGTCTGCCCTCAGTTAGGTTGGAAAGTTGTATGCCTGTTAGAGGAGGATGACACCATCGACTCAGTTGACACTATAGAGATTCGCAAGTCAATGGTGGCTCTCGAAGGATAGTGGTGGCACTCGAACTCACTATAAGGTAGTGTAATGAACTTGACTCAATGCCAAACTCTTTAATGTCCTACACCTGCTTTTTCTTTTCAATATCATTGACTTTTCTTTTACTCCCTCATAGACGTGTGGTTTTGCTCTAACCTTGACTTGGAGGTAATAAGCACTCGATCTATTCATGAGACCTTTATTGCAAGAGGGTGGGTCAGTCCCTCAAAGGTGTGATTTTACTAAGAGCATACTCCAACTCCGCTCCAAGGTACGGTAAGGGTAGAGCTACAACGCATGTCTCTCACTCTTGGGCTGACTTCTATCTTTGCCTTCTGTCTTCTCTATTCTTTTATGCCCTTGCGAATGTATGTTTTCTTTTCTGGCTCACACTCTTAGTCACCCCTAACATTTTATCTCCCTTTTGGAGGTGCAAGATCCTTGCAGAGTTTGGACATTTCGCCCGGCTTTGATGTTCGGTGGCTCCCTTGTAAACTTGGTTGTCTAAGTAGTGACCACTAAGGAGGGATAATCCATTCTGACATAGGCGAGCTTTCCCATTTTTCATCATCGAGCAGAAGGTTATTAACAAGCAAACTAATATTTTTAATTTTTCTTGATGTTTTTCTATTTTGTGTTTTTTCCCTCTTTTTCATCTTTTGTGCTTTTTCCATTTTTTTTTGTGTTTTGATAAAAGGTGATGCAAAAAGAAAAAACAAAGAAAGCAAAGGAAAAACGATACAACTCCAATCCTTGTTGTTGCTGTTTTGTCGATGCCTTTGGGGTTCAAAGTAACTCCTAGCAGTGCCAATGGAAACTGGAATCAAGGCAGATGTAACCGATGTAATCAAAACCATTATTGAAACTAAGACTGTCACTGTGAATGCTGAATCTGCTGGTGACATTGAGACTGTATCTCTGTTGGAGTTGATATCTGCTATGACGGCTGTCTCCTACTTGATCCAGGGTATTTGCACATGCTGGGTCAGATGGGTGCATGGCAAACTAGCAAACTTTAGGTTAGGCCCCCCACAAAGGAACAGGAACAAGAGTGGCATATGTGAATGCCACTGGACAGAACTGAGAAAAGACAAAAGAACAAACTGGGGGGAAGTTTATTAAGGGGAAAAGAATGAGAGTTTTCAGATGGTCTCCCAATTTCACGATTGGCTCTGAGTCATCGTGCACTCCTGTTTGGGTTGGTTTTCCTGCGCTGAGAGCTCACTTGTATGATCCTGGTGCTATTCAATCCTTAGCAAGTTCGCTTGGGAAGTTTTTATGCATGCACAAAGATGTGACCAATTTCACTAGGCCCGGCTATGCCTATGTCTGTATAGAAATGGATCTTGCAAAGCCTGTGAAGAAGTTTCTATCTATTGATAATGGAGGCTAGATGATCAAGAAGGAGGTGGATTATGGTAGGTCCCTACCCCCGTATTGTCAGTTTTGCTCCATGATTAGGCATTCGTCTTCGATCTGCAGAAGGCAGAGTTTGGTTGAGCATATGCCTAAGCCCATGAATGATGAGAATCCTATAAGCAAGGAAGTAGGGGAGGGGCAGGGAACTAGTATTGCTGGCCTATCCAAAAGTGCTAGGAAAAGAGCCAACAGGAAATTCAAACTGGGGGGAGTCAAGATTGCTAAGAACCTGAAATCGGGGTTATCAGGGATCAAAATTAAGGAAATTAGCAAGGAGGAACATACTGAGAAAGGTTTGGTGGAGGCTAAGAAGCTTCCTCTCGTGGCTAATAAAGGCAAGGCTGTGGCTCTTGATGGCACCTCTTCAGGTAGCCTAGGAGCTGGGGGCTGGTCGACTGTTGCAAGTAAGAAATTTTGGAAAGTGGGGTCTTCTAGTAAAGGGGTGGGCAAGGATTTTGACTCAGGCTGACTGAAATCGGTCCAGAAGCAGTCAAAGGATGTTAGAGGAGTCCCAACTGAGGCCTGTAAGGATGTTCCTAGTGGTTTTGATGTGACTCAGGGGAAAGGAGCACTTTATGCTGTGTCTGAAGCAGGAACGAGGATGGAGGTAAAGCCAGATAATGCTTTTAAGAAGCCAACTGGATCCAAGGTCTCTACCGCCAAGGAAGCTAAGGAGAGGGTTCCTAAAAAGGTGAATTTTGATTTGAATGAAGTTGATTTACTTCTTAAAGCCAGGTCCAATGCTGATAAGGAACGAAGAATGGAGGAGCCTATTCTCTCTGGCAAACCTAAGGCTCAACAGGAGGATGACCTTCCTTGGGAATTACAAAACAAGAGGTTGGAAAAGTTTTTAAACAATCAATCGAAAGTCCTCAACAGGATTGAGCTAGCTGCTAGGGAGATTTCCCCTATCCAACTCAACTCTAAGGCTGAGTGGGCGAGCCCCATGGACCTAGTTAATTCTAGTAGTGCTCATCAAAATTTGTGGTCCAAGGAAATGAAGGTGGAAATCCTGCAACATCAAAACTCCACTGGGGGAGAAGATTTGTGTGCTGAAGTGATTCCTGTGTTGGGATCTAAGGAAGATATGGTGGTAGAGGTTAATGCTGGAGTGGTTGCGGATTTCAATAGTGGAGTGGTAGAGGTGTATTCCCCTGTTTCTAAACCTAGAGTTGGTTTGGAAAATATTATGGATCAATTTAGTTTGGCCAGCAAGGAGGAGGGTCTCTCTAATCCCCATGCAAACGTTTTGAAGCCTGTTACTTCGGATCAGGACCATCTATTTGGCTCTAGAAGGAGTATTAAAGATGATATTAAAATGTTGTGGGATGTGAAGTATTCTATGGCAGAAATTAAAGAAGCCTGTCCTGCCCTCATAGCAGTTGCTGCTCACATGGAGTTGGATTTTAGGGAATTGTTGGTGGCTGAGCATGAGCCTAGTAGTGATGATGGCCCGTATCTTTCAGGAGGTTTGTGGTACCGGCATTGCTCTGATCCAGCCTTCATCGAGACTAACAAACCAGGGGTCCTTCTTGTTGGTTTTTCTGAAGAATCAGAGCCTGTTTATGAGGAAGTGAAAGGGTCTAGGGATCCTTCTTGGATTCCTAGGAGTGATATGCAATCAGAAGATTGGTTGGATGGTGCTGAGGTCCTTGCTTCAGATACACGGTCCAGGATTCCAGAATCTGTTTGTGATGATGGGGATAAACTTTTGGATAGCAAGAGTATGGCTTCCAGGCCAAAGGTTCAAAGGTACAACTTGAGGTGTAAGACTGGGACTATGGCTAAGTTCTTCAGTCAGTCACACCATTCTGATAATGAGAGTTATGTTTAACACAATCATATGGAATTGTAGGGGGATTGGCAATACTCCCACTCTATCCCATCTTAAAGGCTTAATACAGAAACTCAAAGTGGATTTGGTTGGTATTCTTGAACCTATGGTTGGGGAAGGGAAGGCGGCTAATGTCTGTAAGCAGATTCGGATGGATAACTTCTGGGTTAATTCAGTCTCTGGATCCAAGATTTGGGTGTTCTGGAACAAATCCCTCTCCCTTTCAATCATTGAGGAGTCTGATCAAGCATCTACATTTGCTGTTCACGACACATCTGGGCACATTGGTCAGTTTACTTGCGTATATGCATCATGTGATCGGTACAGAAAGAGAGACCTGTGGGTGGACCTATTTAATGTGGGATCTGCCACCACAATTCCTTGGTTCCTGGGAGGAGATTGGAACTGTGCTATTTTGTCCTCTGAGCTCATTGGTGGAAAGGATTTTGATTTTCCAAGTTCTGATGACTTCGGAGACTTTATTCAGTTCACTAGCCTTGGGGAACCTCACTACTCTGGTAACCTCTTCTCCTAGTGTAATAATCAGCAAGGTATCAATAGGATCTACAAAAGGTTGGATAGGGTGCTAGGGAATGCTGAATGGATGGATTTGGTGTCCCACTCTGTTTTATACCTGGATAGAATATTCTCTGATCATGCCCCTATGTTAATTTCTTCTCAAGCTCCTTGGTCTGGTGGTCCTAGCCCATTTAAGTTCCAGTCTATGTGGGTTGAACACCCTGAATTTCTGAATTTTGTGAAAGATAAATGGAATCATGTGGCTTCTTCTTCCCCTTTACTGAATCTGAGCATGAAACAGGAGTTTAAACAGAGCATGAAATGGTGGAACAAACATATTTTTGGGAATGTCACTCAGAGAAATGACCATCTTCTTTCAAAGATGTCCAGTCTGGATGTGTATCTTCAGGAGGTATGGGATGAGAATGTTTGGGAGCAGTTCAGGTCTACTAGACAAGAGTACATGGAGAATGAAAGGCAGTTGGAAATTTTTCTTAAACAGAAAGCTAGAGTTAAGTGGTTATTGGCTGGAGACAAGAATAGCAAGTACTTCCATTCTATTCTTCAAGATAGACGTAGAAACAATGTTTTTTCCAACTTACTGGGGGCTTGCCTCAATGACAGACCTAAGATGTTGCAGATGGGAAGGGCTTTTTTCTTGAATCTCCTCTAGGAGGAAGGATGCTCTCTTGATCCTACTCTTCTGGAAGTCATTCCACCTACGGTTAAGACTGATGAGAACGAGTTTCTCATTTCCATTCCTTCCAGTGAGGAGATAAAGAAGACCATCTTCTCTATGGAGCTTGACAGTTCGCCCGGCCTCGATGGTTTTACTATGCCTTTCTTTACCACTTGCTGGGATATTGTTGGAAAGGACTTGGTTGAGGCTGTTCAGGATTTTTTCAAAGGGAGCCCTCTTCCAAGATGTTGGAAAGCCACTTTCTTAACTCTTATTCTGAAGAAGGACCAGGTTTATGATTTTTCTGAATTTAGACCGATTAATCTTTGTAATGTTTGCTATAAAGTGCTTTCGAAGATTTTGGCAGACAAGCTGAATTCCTTTCTGCCAAAGCTCATTTCTCCAGAGCAAGGGGTGTTTGTTAGTGGCAGGCTTATTCAAGAAAACATTGCCTTAACTCAAGAAATCATTCAACACATTGACCATGGTACAGAGGGTGGTAATGTTGTGCTGAACATAGATATGGAGAAAGCTTTTGATAGACTCAATTGGGATTTCTTATTTGGGGTGCTCAGCAAGTTTGGCTTTTATGAGAAGACTCTGTGTCTAATCAAGCAATGTGTGGTGTCTAATTTTTATTCCGTGATTGTTGATGGCTCTTCTACTGAGTTCTTCATCGGGTCGAGAGGATTAAGGCAAGGTGACCTCATCTCGCCTGCTCTTTTTATCTTGGCTGAGGAGGTGTTGAGTAGAGGTATATCCAAATTGCGAGAGAATGGTAGTCTCCTCCCTTATTTTGTGCACAAGGACTGTCCTATTATCACTCATTCCCTATTTGTAGATGACACCATGGTTTTTCTGAATGGGAGAAGGCAATCTGTGCAGGCCACTATGGATTTCTTGCTTGAGTACCAATTAGCTTCTGGGCAGAAGATCAACCCAATCAAAAGTTTCTTCTTGGTCTCTAAGAATCTTGATAACTCTCGGGTCAAGATGATTCAACAGCTGACTTCGTTCCCTAGAGGTTTCCTTCCTTTTACGTATCTTGGATGCCCTATTTTCAAATGCATGAGGAAACAGAGTTATTTTGAGGAACTGGTGAACAAGATCTTGTAGAGGGTAAAGGGGTGGAATGCAAAATTCTTATCCCCAGGTGGAAAAATCATCCTGATTAATCATGTGCTGTCTAGTATTCCTATACACATGCTATCTATTTTTGGCATCCCTAGCGTTGTCTTTGATAGGTTGAATAGGATTTTTGCAAATTTCCTTTGGGGAGATCAGGAAGGCACTCATAAGAGACATTGGGTGTCTTGGAATACTGTCTGTTCTAAATTTGAAGAGGGTGGCTTGGGGATGAGAAATCTGAGGGATGTTATGTTTGCTCTGCGTATGAAGCTGGCCTGGAGGGTGAAATCCGGGCACTCTCTCTAGGCAGTTTTTATGAGGGGGAGATATGGTGCGATGGCTGAGGATCTTTCTCTTGTTAAGGGCCCTGCTAGATGGAAAAGACTTCAGGAAGCTTGGATTGCCATGCAGGATCATATCCAATGGTCTATTGGTCAGGGAAGGGTTAGCTTCTGGTTCGACAATTGGTCCAATCTGGGTGTCCTTGCTGAGATTACTGATACTCATATTTAGAACCCAGATCTTACGGTTAGGGAGGCTTTCCAGAATTACTCATCTCTTTTCAATCTCAGGCTTCCCAATGATATTCTTTATGGCATTTTGGATCTCTAGCTAGAAATTATTGAGGAAGTTGATGCTATGGTCTGGGATCTTAATGTGGATGGTTTGTTCACAGTCAAGTCTGGGGTCAAGAAAGATCCTGTTTGGTGGGGCTTAGGCATCTGGGATGCTTTTTTACCAATCAAAATCTCCTTTTTTCTCTGGAGACTTTTCTGGGGTAGACTTCCTACGGATGATAAAATTCAGGAGATGGGTTTTGCCTTGCCTTCAAAATGCGTCTGTTGCAGGTCTGGTCAACAAACTGAAAATTCTTGTCATCTTTTCTTTGCAGGGGAATGGGCATCCATATGTTGGAAATGGTTTGCCAGTTGTTTCCACTTGGTGAAAGTGTCAGAATATTCTTTCTTCCAATGGTTACACAATCTCTTCATCAAGAGGAGCAAGGAGTCCTACCTTTAGAAATTCCAACGCTTAATGGCAGCTGTTGTGCTCTGGGAGCTATGGAAAGCCAGATGTTCTAACAGGTATGGGGGCAAAGACCTTTCTGTATATCAGATTCTGTTGAATATCAGATGTTGGACGTCTGATTTTGCCTTGCTGCTGAAGAACCTTATGTGTTTCAATGATGAGGAAGTTAACATTCTTCATAATTTTAATATCTCTGGGATTTCCTCTGTCAAGTTTTCTCACATCATTGTCATCTGGACTAAACCTCCCGTTGATGTTTACAAACTAAATGTTGATGGGGTTGCGCGTGGCAACCCTGGTCCTGGTTGGGGGGTTGGTATTATCAGGGATCATCGCGGTCAGTTCATCGTTGCAGTTTCAAATTTCTATGGTAGATGTACCAATATGGTGGCTGAATCCAAAGCTCTGAAGGATGGCTTAGCTCTGTACATGTAGCTGGGGCTCGAGCTGTTGAACCTGGTTATTGAATCAGATTCGGAGATTCTTGTGAACATGTTACAGGTGGGTCGTTGTTTTGACTGGAGGCTGTGGAATGAGTGGAGGGGAGTCTCGTACCTGGTGTGGCAAACAAGATCCATCTCTCACATTTACAGGGAGGCGAATGCGGTAGCCGATTTTTTGGCTAATCTTGGCGTGGACTCCCAGCAAATCAAAAGAACGAGTAATTTATGCAAGCTGTCGAATTTTGTCAAAGGGATTCTGTGTTTGGAAAAGGGTGGCCTGCCCTACCTTCGTACCAGGCGCAAATAGTTTTGATGCCTCAGGTTCCGACTAGATGGCTTTGCCTTTTTTCTTTGGGGCTTTGGTTGTTGTCCTCCCTATATGTAATTCTGATCTTTTTGAGTTATCAATTATAGGGTCTCCTGGGGCTCGATAATTTCCAGGACCAAAAAAAAAAAAAAACCCTAACCCTAATCCAAAACTTAAATTAAAACCCTAGAATTAATCCAAACCCTAGGACTAGTTCAAAACCCCAAATAAAATCCTAAAACAAATCCAAAACCCTAGAATTAATCCAAAACCCTAGGAGTAGTTCAAAACCCTAAATAAAATCCTAAAACAAAACCAAAACCCTAGGATTACTTCAAAATCCTAAATAAAATCCAAAACCTAATCCAAAACCCTAGAATTAATCCAAAACCCTAGTGTAGACACCCCAATTTTGAGCTCATTTGGCAGCAGGCTCCTCCAGTTGATGCTCTGGTCGCGACTACCAAAACCCTAGTCCACGTAGGTCCCTATCAGACCCACACTAGCCCACATGACCCAATAAAACACTAAAACCCATTAAAATTCACTGAAAAGCAAATAAAAAACTTAATCCAGCTAAAATCCACC
>JAMKQA010000088.1:0-41286 GCA_024699735.1 Posidonia australis
TTTGGTTTTACTGTGTTTGCTTGTGGTTAGGTGTTTTGGGGGCGCGTACTGGGTGACTTAGATGTCACTCACGCGTGCTGTGTGTGTTTCAGGTGCAGGCCGCATGCAGCCAGTTTCCGGTGCAGGAATCGAAGTTTCTAGCCGCACAACGAGATCCTAGAGGTGAGCCTTGGTTACAATCTCTTTTTATTCTGTAATTTGTGTAATTAGGCTTGTGATGCTTTTGTTTGGTAGCGTGCCCGGGTGCGGTGCGTTACAATAAAACTCAACTCTACAGCATCTTTCTAGTTCCATGTCAGTAGACGTTCTTTCGCCTTTCCAAAAAGGCAAGTATTAGAACAAAAGACAGAAAGTATATCGCTTTGTTTCTCAACTCCCATATCATCATTCCTTTGTATTCGATTATACCTTATTCCAACCTCCAGTGAGAAATTATTCGAACAAAAAGTGGCAACCTCTTCGTAGATATATTGTGCACTTATTGAACCTTCTATTCTATTCTTATTCGGAATTTTTCATTTTAAGAAAAACATGTACCTATTAAAAATGTGGATAAATTGGATAAAAGTATTTGTAATAACAAATGAAAGAACAAACTTTCTCGAAAGGATACATCCATCGATATTACATTGGTTCACCCACTTTGACTTCGTATGGCAAGTAGATCATGAAATGTTCCATCGAATCAAAGACGGCAAGTGGAAATATCTTTTAAAAATTGTACAATACGAGAATAATATTTTCCTCTAAAGTCTCCATATCTCTCTGTCAATCCCATCTTTCTCATCATCTTCTTCATCTAGTTGTAGTTCTTCAATAATTCATGGCTCTCTAGCAGTATTTTCGTGATTTTACCTATCATGACATCAAAACAATTATCTATCATATTATAGTCAATCTTCAAAGCCAATAACTCAAACACTATTGATAAATTTGTACAATTTTTACAACCAAACCACAATGGCTCCTCCGTTTTTCTTAACAACTCATAAAACTCTTAGTATTCCCCATGTGCCTCTTCATCAGTGGACGTGTCAAAATCAAGACCTACAACGTCCATCACCATGTCCACAATAAGTTTTGTACTAACAAGAGGAACATTCCCATGACAAGGAAAGGTCTCTCCATATTTAAACCAACACTCATAGCCTTCAACAAATCCCTTCTTATACAAATGTAATTCTACATCCCTTCTCGATTGTTTTTTCAATAGTGTATATTTTTTACAATGACATATAATCCTTCCATTCCTTTCCACAATACCTGAACCTTGACTATACATAATATCCACAAACTCCTGAATACCATGTAGAAAACAGATACACACTTTCCCATCCACGACACATATAGGTAAACTTGTAAATTGGGCCATGTCAGGTAAGATCGGCCCAACAAAAGGTGGCCCAATCGAGCTGGACCATCTATCTGGATAGGCTAGGCTAGATTTATCAAGCCTTCGGCCCGACACGACCCATAGCCCACCACTAGGTCAGGCCACAGGCCAGATGGGCTAGCTAGGCCGAGCCAATCTATTTTTAAAAGAATTTAAAAAAAAATATTTGTTATTAAATATTTAAATATTTGATATATACATAACAATTTGAAAAATACATAAGATATTCAATATTTTACATTTATACATTTTTTTTACATCAATATAAATTAATCATGTGTAGAGCTCGTTTCGGTTCCCGTTGAAGTTGATGTCATATCCTCACCTTTTGATTCCTCATTTAAGCTCAACCCTTGAAAATGATCAACCACAATGTACTAGTCCTTCAAACACATAGCAGCTTCTACAGACTTTTCTGATAATTTACATCTTTTATCACTTAAAATACTTTTACCTACAGAAAATACAAACTCTAACGCCACGATAGATGTTGGAATCGTTAGTAAATCTTTAGCCATTTTTGAAACTAAAGGAAACCTAATTGCGGTATTAGACAACCATTTTAATTTATCTAAGTTATCTATTTTTAGTTCACTTAAAGCAATCTCACATTCTAAATAATTTTCTAATTTATTATTTGTGATAGATTTTACGTATTTTTCTTTTTCTTATTTAATCTACTTCAAAATGAATTACTACTACTAGTGGTTTGTATTCATGCAAAAGTAGATGTGTGAGTACTAGAACTACCTTCACTATAGCTGCTAACATATTCTTCAAATAATGTGTATAAAGTTGTCTTAAGTTTATTATTAAATGAATCTATTAAGTTGCTTCTATTCATGTTATTAAAAAAATTATCTAAAAGTATCATACAATTGATTAATCTATGTCTAGGGTCCATGATTAATGTTAAACATGTCCACATTGGAGGTTTTTTCTAATAACTATTATATTTATTTTTGTAACGCCCCTGCCCTGGAGGCACTACCTAAATAGCATCAATCCTTAATTACAATAATTTACAGCAATTAAAATAACCAAGAAAGACTACTACCTAGAAATAATGTACAACTAGTGGCTCGAAAACTCGTACACTAGTGATCGAGCTACACTCCAAATGCGCACTTGAAAACCAAAACAAAAAAACAAAACATACGTGAGTGATCTCTAAGTCACCTAGTACTCGCCCAACCAAGGAAAATCATGAGAAAACTCTAATCTCTATTAGTTATAAAATCATTTCACAAAACTCTAAAATCCTCTTTTCAAATCCATGCCACTTCCAAATCTTTTTTTTTTCTTTATTCAAATCTTATGCATTTTCAAACACTTATGCATTCTAAGAAAACCATATTCTTGACTAGATCTAGCCTAAAATGCAAGGCCACACATGGCTCAAAACACATTCACAAATTGGCCAGTAACTGGCTAAAACCTTGAGTCTCAACTCATACTGAAACTTGGCAAAAACCTCAAGCCAAAACATAATCTGCTTCTAGCTCGAAACTGCATACACATTTCACAATCATTTTCAATATTATCATCTTAATCAGAGGCAAACAGGCGCACAAGTAGTCGGTGAGATACCAACTCCAACCCTACTGCACTGCCACAGTGAAGTTCCCCGTGCGGGAGGACACTACCCCAACCAACAAACCCTAACATGTTTCTTTTCATCATATATGCGTGGAGATACGTCTTTTCCGATGTCCCATTAGTGTTTAGACAGCTAGGTTCACACCCCTAGGCTCAGCCAATACCGTCTCATATAGGGTATTCCAGTCTCTTTCAATTGCCCCAAACCTTAGTGTGACCATGCCAACCTAGGGGATCAGGCATGGAGTTGCGCTAGAGGGATGAGATCACAACCATGTCAAAATGGTGAAGGCACAATATAGAATGAAACAAAGAAGAAGAGGAGTTGCCACCTAGTCTTTTAAGGGAAAGACGAGAAAAACCACAAAAGATTGAATGCATGAGATGCAAATGTGAAGGCTAGATGTCTGCTAACCAGAGGATGGGTAAGGATTCCTATCACGCACGAGGAAGGTATTAGGCACCCCTGTACGCCCAAGAAACTTAGTCTTTCTAGTCTAATTCGCTTGCTAAAGTTTGGACGAATACTTGCTAAGCCTAGATCGTGCTCTAAACATGCTAATGTGAATGCCAAGACAAGACTAGATGGATGTGTAGGATGGTATGTGAAAACTACGAAGAAATCTTTATGAAATGATGAAATAACACAACAAAGAAAATCACATGAAATGACGTGATTTTTGGAAGGAACGCCTCAAAAAACCATACTGACATCAAAAAGATAAAAAGTGGAGACAACCTAGGTCCTTAGAATCGTGAAAAGTTGTGAAAATAAAAAAAAAAGAAAATAATCCGCAAATGGACCAATATGGGCCTTTCGGTTAGTTCGTGTACGCCCTCGGGCGATGAAATCCAAATCAAAGAGAAAAATCCAAAACATAGGGGTAAAAAAAATCAAATTGAATATCGGATGAGGGACTCCAAAAACAAAGTGAAAAAAATCTACAAAAGAAAGGCATGAGATGCAAGCTCCCTAAAAAGGATGGATTGATACGCAAATGCGACATGAAGCTATATAAAATGCATGAACGTGTACCTAAGTGTGTATAAAGTGCTAAGGAATGACTCGGACAAGAATTATGCAAGACTGAGTGCAAAACTAACATGCAGGTGCATGAATTAGTGGCACAGGGACAATTTGGTCATTTTGATGGCCAAATGTGATAAATGCATGTATGGGGATGATGCATGGTCTAAGTTATGTCAAACTGTATGTCAAATGTCAAGAAAATGTTATTTGTGAGAAAATGTGAAAAGGATAAGATCTTAAAAACCATAAAATGATGTAAACACAGTAAAAGACAAACACGAGGATTGAAGTACAAAATTCACAAAAGGATGAGAATTTGGATCAAAATATATTCAGTGACTTCTATTCTAATATGCAGAAGATGGATCTAATTGGAATGTGGCACTAAGATGTGTGAAAATTGCACTTTGATAATTTCCGGAAAGCTTAGGGTATAATGTGCAAAATTCACACATAAGTGCAAATGTGATCAAAATATGAAACTAAAGATTGATTTTCAATGCAGACATGATTTTCAAATGGAACCTATGATTAAATGCAAGAATACGAAATGTAATGAGTGGAAAATGTCAAAAATATGCAAGAAAACATTTTAAATCCTAAATGATGGATTTAAAATTAATCTAAGGGTCTATATGCAAATATTCTATGCTTAAGAATTGTTTATTAAGAACTCAGATACTTATATACAAAATTTCTGGGCTTGAATGTGATCAAAATTGGACTTTTATAATGATCAGTGCAAATATGTAATTTCTTAGGGTAAATATGCAAAATTTCTAATAAGAATTCATTTTTAAAAACTCTAAGGGCTTATTGCAAAAGATCAGGACTTAAATGCAAAGAAAATATGAAAACATGGACTTAAGCATGATAAAACATGCATGAATGCATTAAGAATGAAAAATCCAAATATGTAGGGGATTATATGCAAATCTTATAGAGATAATAAAAGAACTGAAAGTTTTCTTAAAACTACAGGGACTTAAAAATAAACAAACAAGACCTAAATGAAATAATCTGAGGATGTACAAGTAAAATCCTAAAACTAAGGCAGCTGGGCCCAAAATGCTCCTTCGAAGATCACTAGAGGACCACCAATGCTTCCCCTCCGACGAGACCTCTGGAGACGGCTCAGCGGCATCGAGATGTTTTGATGGCTCCAACGACCGCTCAGGAGGCTGGAGGGAGTCATAGTGGGAGTCTCCTGCGCGTCGGAAGGGACTGGAGTAGTTTGCGGTGCTCCCCCACCTCGAGTTGTAGCGAGGTGCCCTGTCGGCATTGGGGAAGATGACGGCGAGGGTGTTGGTGGTGACGCAGTGGCTGGAGCGGCGTGGCGAGGGCTGGGAGAGCTTCGGGGAGCCACAATGAGGCTCTAAGAGGCATTGGTGAGGTTCGGGGAAGTCTGATGTGTTCCTCCCACCTCCTACGTTGGTGATGATGGTGGCGATGGGTCGTCGGGGCATTGCAGCTGTCCAGGCAGTAGGATGGAGGCCCTCCGAGGTTCGAGGGAATGTGACGAGTCTTCCGGAGTGGTGGTGCAGAGTGTGGATGTCCAGAGATCCTTGGTGGACTCTGCGGCGAAGGTTGATGGCAACGATCGGTGGTTGAAGGAAGTCACCGGTCGTGGATATCGAGGGACTCCTTTGGAGGAAGGGGAGTCTTGGGAGGAGGAGGAAAGAAGAGGAAGAGGGAGGTGTGGCCCACAGGGGCCTCGCCTAGGGTCAAGAGGCCTGAGGCCTCGCCGATGACAGGGAACCCATCACCGGAAGGAGGGGTTGACGGTGCACAGGGGAACCTCCCCGTCGAAGCCCAAGACAGGGATGCTAAAGGGATTCTACGGGGGCATGCTGGACTGAAATAGAATGAGGGGAGGAATACCTGTGTGGTGAGGTTGTCTTCCCCATCGAGATTGGTTGACAACAGCGATTCTCCAGTGGCTGCTCAGGTTGCGGAAAGGGGCTCGAGGAGGAGGTCTGAACGTCGGGTGGATTAGGTAGGCTTTGGATGTTTGGGTGTAGGGGTTCTATTTTTGGATCGAAGCGCTTGGGGAGGCTCGAAGATGATGGGTCTTGGTCAGTTGGCAGTAGGTGTTTTAAACTCCAGTGAAGTCCTCTCCTGCTGTTGATCTCCTCCTCAAGGACTGGGCGCCATAGGATCGAGCGTGTGATGAAGCAAGGAGGTCAAGAGAGCGCGGGAGAGGAGGATAATCGCCAAAAATCATGGGATTGATCACTGGAAATCTCACCAGAGATGGTCGGGGTCGTCGAAATTATTTTTGTCTTTATAAAGTTTTTTGATTTATGGATTAAATGGGTTATTGGGCCTACGATTGGGCCTATGTTTTAGGGTTTTTGTTTTGGGATTTTTTAGGGATTTTAGGGTTTTGATTTTAATTTCTTTTTTAATTAGGTTTTATGGTTTTATTTTAGGCTTTTTATTTATGTTTTATGATTTTAATTAAATTTTTGATTTTGTGATTTAAGGTTTAATTAGTTGGTTTTTTAATTAGGGTTTTTAATTATTTTAGGTTTTGGTTTTGGGATTTTTAGGGATTTTAGGTTTTGATTCTTTAATTTTTCGAATGTTTTTAATTATTTTAGGGTTTTAACTATTTTAATTTTAGGGCTTTGGATTTTAATTAATATTTTGAATTTAATTAGGTTTTTCAGATTTTAATTAGGGTTTTTTAGGGTTTTGGAATTTAATTTTGGCTTTTAGACTTTAATTCGGTTTTGGGTTTGATTAATTAGGATTTTGAGTTTTAATTACGGTTTTTGCGTTTTAGTTAGGGTTTTTATTTGATTAATTGGGGTTTTCACTTTATTACTTTGATTTTATGTGGATTTTATTTATTTTTAACTTTAATTAGGGTTTCCACTTGATTGATTGGATTTTAAATGGTTGAAATGAATTTTATTTGATTTTTTCTTTAATTAGGGTTTTTATTTGATTAATTTGGATTTTAAGTGAATTTTATTTGGTTTTGACTTGAATTAGGGTTTTTTGTTTGGTAATTGTATTTTAAATGTTTTAAATGACTTTTTTTTGGTTTTAATTCTTAATTATTGTTTCTTGCTTGGATTAGGTTTGGGTGGACTAGTATGGGCTTGTGTAGGCTTGAGGGTTTTGGTGGAGCTAGGGTTTAGGGTTTTAAGGTTTGAAAATCAGGGTTTTAATGGTCACAATCAGTGCATCCTTCCAGAGGAGCCTGCTGCCAAGTCACTTCAAAATCAAGGTGTTTATAGATGCCCCTCCGTGAGCAAGGTCGAGGGAATCGAGACCGATGCTCAGGGTTCACAAGACACCCCACTTGAGTCCGCGGAAGAGTGATATTTACTGTGGGACTGTGAGCCTCTTATTCGGTGGATGCACCAAAAAGTCATGACTCATGGCCCTTGCATGATGCCGATGTAGAGGACGGCCCTGATGCTAGGTGATGCATGAGGGCGATGCTGATAACGAGTGGGTAGCTCAGCTCTT
Source organism: Posidonia australis (assembly GCA_024699735.1). Classification (NCBI taxonomy): domain Eukaryota; kingdom Viridiplantae; phylum Streptophyta; class Magnoliopsida; order Alismatales; family Posidoniaceae; genus Posidonia; species Posidonia australis. The sequence continues at coordinate 7,506 of JAMKQA010000088.1, forward strand.
AGAGGGGAGCGTGTGTGTTTTCCCGACTTACGCCATGGGATGCTTGGACAAGGCTGTCGAGCTCGTCGCATGACAGGGGAGAAACTTGGCAAATGACGGACCTTTCGGCCCAAGAGAATGCATGGCAAGATGTCGGACTTGTTGATCGAGGGATAAACTGATGACGGATGTCAATCGGATGGTCTGGGGGTATCAGCCCGCTCTTGACAGTGTGATGGTTGTCAACCGGATAGTTTGGAGTATCAACCCGAGGAAAGGAGCATTAGGTAAGACTACCAAGCTTGCAAACTAAGGGACAAAGTATGATAAGTTGACGGATCTACCGACCAAATAGTTTGGGTTGTCAACCCTATGATGAGTTGACAAACTCATTATCGGATAGTTAGGGTTATCAACCCGATGATGAGTTGACGGACTCATTACCGAATAGTTAGGGCTATCAACCCTATGATGAGTTGATGGACTCATTGCCGGATAGTTAGGGCTATCAGCCCGGTGATGAGTTGACGGACTCATTGTCGGATAGTTAGGACTATCAGCCCGGTGATGAGTTGACGGACTCATTGCTGGATAGTTAGTGCTATCAGCCTAGTGATGAGTTGATGGACTCATTATCGGATAGTTAGGGCTATCAGCCTAGTGATGAGTTGACAGACTCATTGCCGGATAGTTAGGGCTATCAACTAGATAGTTAGGGCTATAAAGTAAGTGACACCAAGATTCGTCCATTTGGGACGAACGTAAGATGAGATCATTTAGACCTCGCTTGGTCTAGAAAAGGATAGAAATGGCACTTGTTCACCTTGAACGAGTCCCAAAAGGATAGATTGAGTTTCACCCCAACTGGTACAGAAACATAGGATGGCTTCGTCAGTCCTAGTCAGGGCAACAAAATGACATTCCCGACTATTAGTTAGGTAGATCCTAGTGCCAAGTCGACAGGCAAAAACAAGGCAGCAGTATGAAGTAGTTGAGCACACGCTACTACTATGGCAATTCCCTGTCAATCGCAATCATCCAAACAATCTAGCAAATGTGTCCCAATGAATTTATTATAGCAGTCAAATATAATGATGTGATTGCACTTATTTTCAGCCTATAGTGAACAAGCAGCATAAAACAAGTGTCAACAGTCTGGGTCATCCCTAGGCCTCTTAGAGCCTCTTGCCTTTGGAAACAGCGTAGGACTTGGAATTGCTCCATAGATTTGCCATGTTTCCTCCACTTCAGTCTCGTAGTCAACTGAACAACCCTTACCTTCTACGACTGTCAGGTCGCTTGATCGGATGAAGCCGGTAGGCAGGTGTGACAGTTCCTTTGTTGCCGCGTAAGAGCTTAGGGGATACTCCTGGAATCGAGCTGGCATCAGTCCTTAAGCACAGGAGTCTTGTCAGTAATCGAACTGCCGCATCACATGGATTGGATGATATTCGACAGCACCGGCCAGCCCTGAGAGGATGATAAGCTTCATGTCGGTATCATTGAAGAAAGCTTCAAAGTTGTGAGTTGCCGAAGGAATGATGCGCCAAGTTACCTTGTCTTCTGGCAACCTCACCAGTCACTCATACTCCTTGAGAACTGATGTGAGTGTGCGAGCATGACCACTTTGGCAATAAGACTTGAAGGCTGACCATTGAGGGCGTAAGACCTCTACACACAGATAAGCGGCCAACCATACCTGTACAAAGGCTCCACAACACTAGAAATGTCGGCACCGTCACGGTGACCGGTCTAGGGCCCGATAAGTCTCTACCAGGTGTGACCATGCCGGTGGAACTCTTACGCGGCTCTCCCACTACCAGGTGCGTGGAAACACTCAAGGAGACCTGATATGGTCACGGCAAAGATGGTGAATTCGGAGGAAAAGACTAGACTCGGAAACACCAAGGGAAGACAAAAAGGATAAGGAAAGGAGTGGCCACCTAGTCTTTTAATGGAAAGACGAGGAAAACCAAAAAACACAAGAAAATCGAGAAGCAAATAAGATACAAAATGTATGTGTGTTCCGTGCCTAATGGATATAATGCACAAATGAATGTGGGCTAGAGAAAGGGTAAGGATTCTGGTTACGCATGGGGATGGAGTTAGGCACCCCCATGCGGTCGAGAAAACTCGATCTTTCAAGGTTTCCTACTGTCATTGGTCTGCTAAATGTATGCATGCTTATTCTATATGCTCATGCTAATGATGACAGAAAACATGCCAAATCAAAGAGAAAAGTAAAATAAAGGGAAAAAGTTAATCCAAGGGTCAAATGTAGGCATTGAGAATGCCGCTTTACAGTACGCTCTTGGGCGATGAGGAAAATCGTGAAAATCAAGAAATTCTCAAAAAGCGTCTCGCAAATCAGCGGAAATTCGAATAAAATCCGAGAAAATAAAAAAGGGGAAAATAATCCTCATTTCGGAACCATGTCGGCTTTGTCAAGCCTTTTACTGTATGCCCTAGGGCGATGGAAAATCAAAACAAATCTAAAAGCGAATATCGAGAGAAATCTGGAAAACAACGAGAAAACCAAGCTTGGAACAAGCTAGGAATGTGTGCGCAAAGCCAAGTAGAAAAGACAAGAAAACTTGTGCGGAAAGATGTGAAAAGATATGCAAAATGCAAGTGTGAGTGCAAATTTGAAAAATCCAGGGGTTTTTGTGCAAAAAGCCCAAATTCTGATTAAAACGGGAATTCTGAAGCCCAAATCACCAAACATACATAGGAAAACACATTCTATGCAATTATGAAGAAATCTAGGGTCAAATGTGCAAACATGTGAAATCCTAGTCAAAATGAAGTTTCCTAGGGGTTAAAATGCAATTTTACCACTAAAACATGCATTTAAAACAATTCAGTGGAAATTCATGGTACAATATGCAAGAAAAATGATTTAGAAAAGTTCAGGGGCCAAACAGTCATTTTACCCTAGAAAACAGGCATTCAAAGTAAAATTAATGAAGTACAGGGGCTAACTGCAAATTACCTAGTAGAATAAAGCATCTAGAAGAATTTCAATAAAGATAGAGGGTTAAAATGCAATTTACACTGAGCAAACATGCTTCAGAAAAGTTTTCAAAACAAGTTCAGGAGTTTTTATGCTATTAAAACATAAAAATGAACATTCTGAAAAGTTTCTACAAAGTCCAGGGGTTTAAATGCAAATTAACTAGCAAAAACATGCATTCTGGCACATTTTTAAGAATACAAGGGCTTCTATGCAATTTCCACATCAAAAATGAACTTTCAGAAAGATTCCAAGGAAACGTAGGGTGTTTTATGCAATTTTCCTGAAACAAAATACATTTAATGAACTCTAGAGGGCTTTTATTGAAGTTTTAAACTTAGAAAACATTATTTTAAATGTTCAGGGTGAAAAATGTAATATTTTCAGTTAAAACTTCATTCGAAAGATTTCAGAAAAATGACTGGAGGACCTAATTGTAATAAAAGGGCCTAAAAGAAGTGAAAAGGGACCTAGTTGAAAGAAAAAACTTAAATGTTGGTAGTTTATTCAGAATATTGTTTTTTAATGTTTTATTTTTGTTTTAAAAGACTACGACGGCGTCGGCGACAGAGCTCCGCCGCCGGTGTCCATCAAGAAGGACCAAACTAGGACCTCCTGTGGTCTGATCTTAGATCAGATTGCACAGGAGGCAAGAAGGAAGAGAGGGAAGTAGATCTAACGGAGTGGATCGAGATTTAGGTGGTGGGAATGGCCCCTCCACCCCCTTTGTTGTTGCGGAACTCCGGTGACGGTGCCAAGAAAGACGGCTTCGCCGGAGGCTGTGATGTGGCATTGCAGGAGCTGCGGGGACATCGTGGAGCATCTAGGACTCTCCTCATCCCTTCTGGAGCGGTGTGGAGAAGTAGGGAGTGGAGACGTGCTTCGATAGGTGTCGACGGCATCCTCTCCGACGGGCGATGTCGTTGCAGCGATCAGGGGCCTGAGGAGTGGCTCCAGGCAGTCCGGTGTACTCGTGGGAAGCTTCAGAGTGTTTTTGGAGGCATGGAGCAACGCGGGAGGGCCGGAGATGCGCAGTCCACCTCTGAGGTGGTTGTCTTCTCCACCGACGGCGATTCTAGCGTTATCCACCGGCGATCGGCGTGGAGGCTACTGGAAGCAATGGAGCGACGATCCAGGGGCGGTGGAGCACTGAGGAGGCCAGAGGAAGAGGAGAGGAAGATCGGGGGCCCAAGACGTTCCCTGGATTTCCCCCCCTCCCAGTCTATGTTGCCGGGAAAAGGCAACGGCAGGACACGGAGGAGCTTCTCCGACCAGGGGATCACTCTGGATCCCCTGGAATTGCTCTGGGAAGGGGGAAGGGAACATAGGGAGCTACGAATTGAAGACTAGGAGGAATGAGAGGGGCGTACCTGGCCTATGATGCCTCGCCGGAGCACCGAAATCCACTACTTCTCTTCTCCGCAAATTCTCCTCTCCCATTGGCACTCTCTGGCTCTCCACTTTCCTTCTTTTTGGTGCGGGAAAAAGGGTCTCTCAAACTCCGACTCTACCTCCCCTTTTATAGGCAACATAGAACCAAACCCAACACTGTAACAGCCTCCACTGCGCTAACAGACCCACTAACCAACCTTCTAACATCCCAATGGAACACCTAACGACCTAACAAACCAATAGAAGTGGAACGACTGCCCCCCTCTTGCCCCTTGTTTGCTGACAACAACTGACGGCGATCCGAGCTCCACCGGCGACCCATCCAGTGGCAGGAGATGCTTGGGTAATTCTCAGGATCAATGGTGAGATGGGCTGGGGGTTGAGCTCAGTGAGGAAGAGCGATTGAGCTATATTCGTGAAGAGAAAATAAGTTCAGTGGGGAAGTAGGAAGAAGAGTGTAATATTTGTATTTTTGGGTAAAAATTAATAAATGGAGCTGATAATGAATATGGAGAGGATGTAATTAGATGTTGGGTTGGAAGAGAAAAGTTAAATTGTTTATGATGGGCCTTGGTGGGCTTGGGGGCTAAAGTGGGCTCAACTAGGCTTAATGGACCTATGTGGGCCTAATGGGCTAATGTAGGCCTTCAAATGAATTAAATGGGCTTTATGAAATCAAATAGGCCTTTAAAGAGTTAAATTGGCCTAAATAGGTCTTGTGGGCCCAAGTGGGCTCAAATAGGGTTTAATGGGCCAATGTGGGCCTTGTGGGCCTCCATGGGCCTAATGGGCTTCAATTAGGGTTAGAGCTCAGCCACCACATCTCCATCCTGCAAAATTGAGAAATTAGGGTGTCTACAAATGCCCCTCCCTGAGCGATGTCGGAGGTCGAGTAGAACAGAGACCGATGCTCAGAGTTGACAAAGACACCCCACCTGTAGCCATAAGCAAGAGTTAGCCACTAGCAACTAGCCACTAGTCAGTCCATGCACCAGAGGTCCTATAGCCATAGCCGAAGCCAAATATCAGAAAAGACAACACAGACAACCAAACACTGACAAGTTGATGACCAATCAGCTCCTAAAAGACATGACTGGTTATCACACTTGTCGAGAAAAGCGCCGGACAAGACTCACGGTGCTTGCCGACCGGGAAGTGACTGGTCACGGAAGTCATCTGGGTAGTTCGGGCTATCAGCCCACAGGAGGTAAATCAAAGGTGAAAAGGAGGACACCAGGATTCATCCTAATAGAACGAACTGTGGATGGGAAAATTCAAATGTGAAAGGAGCACTAGGATCCATTACAGTGGAACGAACCGTGGATGGGAAAACCTCAAATGTAAAGGAACACCAGGATCCATCCCATTAGAACGAACCGTGGATAAGAAAATCTCAAATGTAATGGAACACCAAAATCCATCCCATTAGAACGAACTGTGGATAGGAAAAATCTCAAATGTAAAAGGAACACTAGGATCCATCCCATCAGAACGAACCGTGGATAGGAAAATCTCAAATGTAAAAGGAACACCAGGATCCGTCCCCTTGAAACAAACCGTCGATGGGAAAATCTCAAATGTAAAGGAACACCAGGATCGGTCCCATGGGAACGAATCGTGGATAGGAAAATTCAAATGTAAAAGAACACTAGGATCCGTCCCATTGGAACGAATCGTGGATAAGAAAATCTCAAATGTAAAGGAACAGTAGGATCCGTACCATTGGAACGAATCATGGATAGGAAAATCTCAAAATGTAAAAGGAACACCAGGATCCGTCCCCTTGGAATGAACCATGGATAGGAAAATCTCAAAATTAAAAGGAACAGTAGGATCTGTCCCATCAGAATGAATCGTAGATAGGAAAATCTCAAAATGTAAAAGGAACACCAGGATCCGTCCCATCGAAACGAACTGTGGATAGGAAAATATCAAATGTAAAGGAACACTAGGATCCGTCCCATTGGAATGAACCGTGGATAGGAAAATCTCAAAATGTAAAAGAAACACCAGGATGCGTCCTATGGGAACGAACCGTGGATAGAAATATCACAAATGTAAAAGGAAAACCAGGATCCGTCCCATTGGAACGAATCGTGGATAGGAAAATCTCAAATGTAAAGGAACACCAGGATCCGTCCCATGGGAACGAACCGTGGATAGGAAAATCTCAAATGTAAAGGAACACCAGGATCCATCCCATTGGAATGAACCGTGGATAGGAAAATCTCAAATGTAGAAGGAACACCAAGATCCATCCCCTTGGAACGAACCGTGGAAAGGAAAATCTCAAATGTAAAAAGAACACCAGGATCTATCCCATTGGAACGAACCATGGATAGGAAATTTCAAATGTAAAAGGAACACCAGGATCCGTCCCCATGGAACGAACCGTAGATAGGAAAAATCTCAAATGTAAAAGGAACACCAAGATCCGTCCCATCGGAACGAACCGTGGATAGGAAAATCTCAAATGTAAAAGGAACACCTAGATCTGTTCCATTGGATCGAATCGTGGATTGGAAAATCTCAAATGTAAAGGAACATGCCACCTTGTCTGGCATAGAAGTTGTGAAGACTTCCTTCGTTTAGATTGGGGAAATAAAATGAGATACTCGGCTATTATCTAGGTGGTCTCCAGTGCCAAGCCGACAGGCAGAAGAAAGTAGAGTCTGGCACTAGTCTTGCACATGTTGTCAAGGTGGCGTTCTTCGTTTCGCATCAACCATGATCAATCAATCAAGATCATCTCTGGTTCTCTTGGAGCCCGAGGTTTTGGCAAAGAGTGTCCAGCTAGGGGCGGCGCTGCAGATTGGCCAGGTCTCTTCAACCTTGGCTTCATAATCTGCTATGCAACTCTTCCCCTCTATGACTGCAAGATCTTTTGATCGCATGGAGCCACTGAGCAGACAAGATAGCTCCTTAGTCATAGTGTAGGAGCTCAGGGGGTATTTCTGGAATCATGCTGGCATTTGCCCCAAAACAAAGGCATATTGCTGGTAACTGAATTGCCGTATCACACGGATTGGGTGATATTCCACTCCACCAGTCAATCCTAGCAAGACAATAAGCCACATGTCAGCTGCATTGAAGAAAGCCTCAAAGTCATGAGAAGCTGAGGGAATAATGCGCTAGATGATCTTCTGTTCTGTCAAGCTTTCTAATCGCTCGTACTCCCTCTGAACTGACGTGAACGTGTGCACATGGACGCTTTGACTGTAGGATTCGAAGGCTGATCGTTGCAGGCGCAAGACTTCTACACCCAGATGTGCAGCCATCCATACCTGTACAAAAGCTCCACAGCCATAAAAATGCAGGCAGCACTGCAGTGATCAGTCTAGCGCCCAATAAGTTTCTGCTAGGATGACTGGAGCCAGATCTATCTGTCGGGTGGCAATTGCCAACGCAATCTCAGCGATTTCAATACCCACAACCATCAGACCATGGCTTGAAGATCAACTCTCCCAGGAAGCGGACAGCAAAGCCATTCAACCATAGATCATTGCCTAGGGAGGTGCGCATTCCGGCCACTTTGTCAAAGTAAGCTAGTTTTAGCATGGGAGAAAGTCCGTCTGAACAAATGAGCTGACGACCACATTCACCAGTTGATAGGCCAGTTAGCTAGAACAAGACTAAGGAATACCCATCATGCCGCATGAACACGGTGGGTCCTAGGAACCTCTGTAGGTAGCAAATTCTGTGGACCTCCTCCAGGGTTGGGGTCAATTTGATCCTCCCAAAGCGGAATATGTTATGATCCGGCTTCTAGAATCTGGTAGCTGCACACAAAAAATAACGAGAAACCTCCACCTTTGCAATATCCAGAAGCTTTGTAGAGATTCCTCAAATCCGTAGCTTGTCACGATCACTTTCAGTTAATTGTTTGATTTAAGCCTGGAGAACATCTGAGCACTGTGTGGGCACAACCATTATGGGGTAACCCATGATCTGTTAGGCACCTCAGATTTTCTTAGCTCGAGACTCTTCAGAAGGGAAAAACGATCTCCTGTAGGACATGTTCAAAACACTGTTCTTTAAAAATAGATTTCCACTTTGCCTCGTTCAACAACACTAAGTAGAACCAAAGTAGACAGATAAAAGCTGAAATGGTATTGAAAAAATTAGAGAAATTGGCCCAGAACTGAAGACTGCAGCTAACCGAACAGGGATTTGCTGAACGGACTAAATCTTATGCACAATCTTGAGGGAAGGTCCTGGTTACCAACGGGTTTTAACCAGGTACCCAAGTAATGAGATATGATCAACAAATCTGGGAAATTGGAACTATTGGATGACTGTGCCTCCTGGCCGAGCACTAGGGATCCTCAACCTATAGAGCAGTTGACATGCCCCTGGCCGAGCGTTGGCTCAAAGCGTCTAACCATAGGACAGCTGACATGCCCCTGGCCGACATGGATGACTCTTAACCAATCAAGGCAGCTTACATGCCCCTGGTCGAGTACTGGCTCAGTGTGTCTAACTATAGGGCAGCTGACGTGCCCCTAGTTTGACATAAATGGCCCTAAATAAACGAGAGCAGCTTACATGCCCCTGGTTTAGGCGATGTCCTCATAATTATCTCGAATTGAAAGTCGTTGTCACATTCAAGACAAGAGAGCCAAGTAACACTCTGCGACGTTTATTAGGATGATGTTTACAAGAAGAAATGTATGCATGATAAATGATTTGTTGGATCTTATTAGTGCCCTCATCATTGGGATGCCTATTGCCAAGTACAAAGGAATGGCAACTCCAGACCTGACGAGACTCTATCCAAGCCCCTAGTTGTTGGGTGGCTCTCTGGAAATGGGTCACTGTGTTTTAGGCTCCATTCCAAACCCCACTGGACCATACCCCTGCTTTTTTATTTTAATTATTCTTTATTCTTTCTCCCTCATAAGCGTGTGGGTTCACCCTATCCCAGGCTTGGAGGTAATGGGTACCTGGTCTATGGTGGAGAGCTACTGCTTGTTTAAAGGGTTGGCTAGGCCCTTTTGGAACATGTCTCCCAGATACTCACTCCGACTCCTCTCCAAGATAAACTAGAGGGACAGAGCTACCCGTCACGCCTCTCTTTGTAGGGCTGACTTCTACCTACGACTTCTGTCTTCTTATTCTTTTATGCCCTTTCATAGATATATATATATTTTTTATTTCATTTCTCACGCTCTCATTCTCACCCCTAACATTTTATCTCCCTCTAGGAGGTGTAGGGTCCCTGAAGAACTTGGATACTTCGCCTAATTCATAATGAAAGGTGGCTCCCTCACTCTCTAAGTTCCTAGATAGTATCTACATGATGAGGTGCTACACATTCCCAACATTGGTTGGCTTATTCCGCCTATCATCATCGGGCTAAGATCCCTGCATGTACTGATGCAAGCAAACTATGCCCTATATATGCATATTCTGCATCAGAATTTGTGTGTTGTGATGTAAAGCTACATGGATGTAGGAAGAGCATGGATTTATGCATGCAAGGAGGAAAGTGTTGGTGTCACAGAGTGAGGACATACTATTTATGATCACTGATAGTACTTTTTCATGTAGCTTGAATTAATTGGCTCTGACTGTTCGATGCAGTCCATGTCCTCAAGGATAATAGTCCCTAATGGTGTTTCAAAAAGGTCACTGTATCCTTAGTTTTCTTTTATGCACCCTTGATGATTCCTGGCTTTGATATTTCTGAGCTTGTGTCTGATTGTTCTACCTCTGATGAACAAAAGCTCTTACTAGCAGGCTGTCTCTGAGCACTAGTTGCAACTGTTTGCTCCTCTATGTCCTCTATCATTACTGCCTTCCCTTTCTTGCGCCTGAGTTCATCTTGCGCATCTTCGGCCAGTACCAATAACTGCTCCTGAAATAGGACCACCAAGTCACTGAGCATGTTATCCACCTAAGCTACCACATCATCTCCTTCCTCTTCATTGGAAGCGAAATCCACGTAATATGCGTTGGTAGTCCTCAACACCTCGGGTACTGATTCTGGCTGTACTTTCTGTAATCCCCTCAAAACTGACTGTCGCTCTGAAGCTGTTACTGCTGACTCTGCCCTTACTGCATCCCAAACTGCAACCAGATTAGTAGACAGACCTTCTGCTGACTCTAGAGGCACCAATGTTAGCATGGCTCTCCCTGGGGATATGGATGACGTTGAATCCATTCCGAAGTCCATAATTTCCCCTTCCGAGTAGTAGTCCACTATGCATACCCATTCTGGCTCACTGATCTACTTATTTGGCTCGGGCTCTGCAAGCCGATTGGGATCCAGCAATCCCGTATAGACAAAATTGTTTAAATCTCGTGGAATAATGAGCTTTTGAAATTTAGGACGCTTTGCGCATCTGTCTTGCGGCTTGCGCTCGTATCCCAGTTCTTCAAACTCGGGTCTTCTATCTGCGACGATTGGTTGTGCGATTCCTTGGCCATTCCGCCTAAGAGATGCTCCTTTCTCATACCCCCATCTCTAACATAGATTCTCGACCATCGAAAAGGGGTTGCCAAAAGCGGCCTAATGACTGGCACGCTCGAGAATCGGAATAAAATTGACCAGTTCAAAACGGTCGACACGGTAGAGCATATCAAAGGGTCTGGAGTCAAAACGGACAGTATGGAGCGAGACTAAAGAGACTGCAGAATTAGAAGGCTCAATGAAGGATTGACTCAGCTGATAAGAGAATGGATTTGAGACATCATGGATGAGGCAAGAAGGATCAAAAGGTTCGACCTCTTCCGAAGAAAGGAAATGCACTCCCGAGGTTCCTTGTGCATGCTCAGGCAAAGGCTGGCTGACTATGTTGCTAGATGTGGATGCAGATGAGTGAGGTGTCCGTGCAGCGGGCCTAGGCTCTGCCTCCTGTGTGTTAATGGTGATAGCCTTGCGGTCAATCAAGTTCTGAATAGCATTCCGAAGTGTATAGCAATTATCCGTAGAGTGCCCCGCGACTCTATGGTAACTGCAAAATAAATCCGCCTTAAACCATGGTGGAATCGGGTTTAGTGGTGGGCGGATTTCTAGAAGCTTCAGTAATAACGCTACCTTAGGAAATATGACGCTCAATGGCTCAACCAGAGGAGTGTAGTCTCTCTTAGGTCGTGGGAACCGCCTAGGTCCCAGGTAACGCCCTTGCCTTGCCGGTGCTGGCTGGTAGACCGGCTCGGCAGTGGTAGTGATTTGTGAAGTGCGTGGAGCCCTATGTGTAGGTGAATAAATGACCTGATTCCGAGCTGGCTTGTTCACCACATTCACTGGCATAGCAGGAGCTCCTACATAAGCCATAGCATTCCTAACGGACTCCTTCTTCTGGCCGAATCCAGTGTTAGATCCATTGTTGCCATTGTTATTGTTACTGGTTTTGCCGGTAACCATCGTCTGCTTGGTGAATGCTACAAGCACAGGGAAACTTCTTCTATTGAGTGAACCCACTACGTGGGTGCCAGCTTTAACCAGGGCAGTGAAAATGGAAATGAGCTGAATGCTCAGCAGGGCCCTAGTGGCTGGCTGCGCTCCTCGAATAATTATTTCAATAGACTCCTCGTCAGAGGATCTATCGTGCACTTGTGAAGCGAGGGCTCGCCAACGCCCGACGTACTCCCCGAATGGCTCGTAGGGCTTCTGCTTGGTAGCGACTAGGTCCTCGCGCTTTGGGACCATGTCGAGATTAAAAGAGTATTGTTCCAGGAAAGCTTGGCTCAGATCGTTCTAGGTCTTGATGGTGGTCATATCTAGCGATGTGAACCACTTCAAAGCTGGACCTGTGTGACTTTTCTGGAAAAGGCGAATGAGAAGTCTCTCGTTAGCCTGGAGCTGAGCGAGATCGCCATAGTACGCTTTAAGATGTGAAATTGGGCAGCCTTTCCATTATATTTCTCAAATTCCGGGATATGGAAGTTCGGTGGGAGTACCGCCTTTTGGAAGTAGTAGAGGTCCCAGAAAGAGAAAGACTGGTGGTCTCCACCCTGCACTTGTCGAAGAGCTTTCTCCAGGTCATTCATCTGGCGAAAAGTGCATTGGGAGTCACTGCTGACATTAAGTGTGTAACCGGGGTGGGTCCCTCGTACGTTGTGTCTATAGCACCTGTGTGCTCCTCTAGATCTATCATCTCGGCACCTGGTGCTGTAGCGTGATGACCAGTGTACCCGTGTGTGTGCCAGTGGTGGAGTGTATGCTGATGCCTGAACCTGATGCAATGGTATTGAAGTGTTATGCTGTGCGGTGCTTGTAGTTGTGTGTGGGAGCAGCAACCGCTGAACCGTTATGGTCGGGTTCGTACGCTGATGTACTCCTGCCAGCCCAAGAGGCTGACCACCATTCGAAGGAGGAATATGTTGTGCATGCTATGGATATGATGCTATAGGCAGAGTCGCTACGCCCGTTGTCAAGACAGCGGGAAGCTGTGGTGATAGTTGTAGTGATGGAGTGACTGGTGCTACATGAAGTGCTTGAGCAGGTGAATGGGGTCCTTAGGAATGGGACAAACAGGCACAGTCAAAGTGGGATTCAAAGAGAAAGCCATGCTTTGCAACCTCTATGCAAGGGCTAGAAGTTGCTGATACTGTACAGTGGTAGAACCATCGACAACGGTACCGAGGGCTGGAAGATCAAGCGGTAGGGATGTCATAGGGACCTGGAGATTCAAAGATGTTGCGGGCTGAATTTCTATTGAAGAGACAATCGTAGCCAACTGGGTATCAAATGAATGAGGGTCAACAGAAGGATTGGGCACCGTCAGATCAGATGCCCTAAAAGTTGTCATGGTAACCGTCTCCGTTGCGGGCTCCAAACCAATAAAGGTCTACCAGTGTCCCGAAACTGGAGGGCAAGGAACTCCAGGTGCCTGAAAGAAGCCACCATGGAGCGATGAAGGAATGAGTGATGAAATGGAAAAAGAATGAGGAGGGGTAGAAACAGGAATCCCCTCTAGAGCAGCTGGTGCAGAGGTCTCAGAAGCTCCCTAGGCCATGATGGACCGCAAACGGGTGAGAACAGGGCTGCGATTGCAAGTGAAAGGACGACGCCTACGAGGAGCTATCGTCGGAAGTGACGAATAGCTCGAGGAAAGACAGTCGAGAATAATGCCTCGAGACCGAGGTCACAGAAAGGAACACACAGGTTCAGACCTAGGAATTCGCACACAGAACTCTATTCCTGGCAAATGGAAAAGAACCTAAAGTGTCAGTGGAAAAGAGTGAAAGAGTAAAAAAAGAAGACAAGACAACACAAGAAAATAAGTTAGCTATGCAATTGTTTGTTAGGGTGGCATGAATGGCACACATGCACATGAATGCTACTAACATGCTCTCTCTCACCATGCATGTCCCACATGGAGCGAACCAAATGGGACGCACTCATGGGTTTGGGTTTTTCAACTCTAGTCAGAAAGTAAGGTCCCTGTTCTAAATCCTGGCCACAGCACAGGTAGTGAACGGGTGATGCGTTGGTGGCCTCGTCTCCTACAGTAGCAAGGAGTTGTACCCTCTACTAGCACCGACACGACCTCGGACAAGGGGGGACAAACTAACAACACGCTCTACGCCAAAGCTATAGAACGAGCTGCTAGGATCGTCCTTCGCAAACTATGGGTAGACCGAGAGGAGAAGATGCATGCCCTATATGATCAAATATGCGATATGCTTTGGTGTCTTTTACTTGCGTTCTATTAAACCAGAGGGGATTATGAGCATTTTTCTCTAGTTATGTGTTATTAATTGTTCATCTGAGTTTGTGTGTTTTAATCAGAGGGAAATATGAGCATTTGTCTCTAGTTATGCCTTATTTATTTTTCGTCTAAGTTTGTGTGTTTTATTTTAACCAGATAGGGAGGCAAACATGTCTCTACTCTCCTAATCATTGCAAATTTGAAAAGAAGGGGAAAAACACACAATTATGGCATCCAAGAGTCAGACGAAAGGCATAAACATGGCATTTGCTTGTGTAGTGCTCAAGTAGGTGAATAAAAAGCAAGCAAATAACGGATAAAGGTTGTTCAAGTAGGATCAGAGGAGTCTCGAGGAAGGGGATAAAGGTTGTTCCTAGGATACAAAGAAACAACAACTCGAATCTCCACTAGGATCAAAAGAATATCGAGGAAAGTGATAAAGGTTGTTCCTAGGATACAAGGAAACAATGACTCGGATCTCCATTGGGATCAGAGGAGTCTCGAGGAAGGAGATAAAGGCTATTCCTAAGATACAAGGAAATAGTGACTCAGATCTCCACTAGGAGCAGAGGAGTCTCGAGGAAAGGGATAAAGGTTGTTCCTAGGATACAAGGAAACAGTGACTTGGATCTCCATTAGGATCAGAGGAGTCTCGTGGAAAGAAATAAAGGTTGTTCCTAGGATACAAGGAAACAGCGACTCGGATGTTCATTGGGATCAGAGGAGTCTCGAGGAAGGGGATAAAGGTTGTTCCTAGGATACAAGGAAATAACGACTCAGATCTCCATTGGGATCAGAGGAGTCCCGAGGAAAGGGATAAAGGCTGTTCCTAAGATATAAGGAAACAGCTACTTGGATCTCCACTGGGATCAGAGGAGCTTCATGGAAACAGATAAAGGCTGTTCCTAGGATACAAGGAAACAACGAATCGGATCTCCACAGGACTTAGAGGAGTCTCGAGGAAAGGGATAAAGGTTGTTCCTAAGATACATGGAAACAGCGACTCGGATCTCCAATAGGATCAGAGGAGTCTCACTGAAAGGGATAACGATTGTTCCTAGGATACAAGGAAACAACGACTCGGATCTCCACTGGACTTAAGGGAGTCTCGAGGAAAGGATAAATGCTGGTCCTAGGATACAAGGAACCAGCGACTCAGATTTCCTCCAAACTTAGAGGAGTCTCGAGGAAAGGATAAATGCTGGTCCTAGGATACAAGGAGCCAGTGACATGGATCCCCTCCGGACTTAGACGAGTCTTAAGGAAAGGATAAATGCTGGTCCTAGGATACAAGGAGCCAGCGACTTCGATCTCTTCCGGACTTAGAGGAGTCACGAGGAAAGGATAGATACTGGTCCTAGGATATAAGGAAACAGCAACTTGGGTCTCCTCCGGACTTAAGGGAATCATGAGAAAAGAGATACATGTCGTTCCTAAGATTCCAGGAACCAGCGACTCGGATATCCTCCAGACTTAGAGGAGTCACTAGAAAAGGGATGAAGGTTATGTGCGACTTGCTTGCTAGCCAGGAGATTTGTTATTGTCTGTAGTTTGCCTGCTTCACTGTGTGACTGCTTTGTCTGTTCACTTGATGCTATTGGTACTGTAGAACAATGATGGTTGATTTGGATAAATCATTGCTCAGATTCTGCACTGATGCATGGGGCTTGACTAGATATGGGTTTACGAGGGCATTGTTTTCCTCCTCAAATAGACAGACTTGCTGGATGGTTTCTGACACTCCTCAGGCTTACTATTGTGTCACTGACTGACTTCTAGGGAGTTTGTCTTTGGCGTTGGACGGTCAACTGTGCTCTCGCTTGCTAACTAGGAGAGTACTGATATTCTAACTCTACTCTGATCTTAGAGGCTTATGGCTGTCAGAGCAGACAACATGTTCTGAAAGAAGATACTGTCACAAGAAAGGTCAACCAACGGGATAGCGGACATGCCCATGGTTGACGGGGAGGGTTATCACCACAAAGGCAGCTGACATGCCCCTGGTTTAGAACCTAGTGAGACCTTACAAAGTGGACAAACGAGAATGCATGTAGGAATGATAATGTTATGTTATATCATCTCTCAGGATTTGGAATGCTAATGATGCCTGCTATGAGAAGAGGAAAAGACCTCAATTCACAAGATGCTACCTGGACTTCTAGGTTGTTGGTGGCTCTCCGGAATAGATAATTTAGTAGGTTAGGCTCTATGCCAAACTCTTGGGGACTTAGACCTACTTTTTTGACTTTTTGCTCATTTCTTTTCTCCCTCTTAGGCTTGTAGGCTCGCTCTAACACTTCTTTGGGGGTAATGGGCATCCGAATTTAGAAGGGGTTGCTGAAATTGTATGCTAGGAGTGGCTAGTCCCTTTGGTCATTCAGATTCTTTTGGATGCTTGCTTCGACTCCTCCCTAAGGTAAGTGATAGGGGTAGAGTTGGCCTACTGGCCTCTCTCTTAGGGGCTAGCTTCTATCTTCAACTTTTGTCTTCTTTTTTTTCTTTTGTGCCCTTGTGGATATGTTTATTTTTATTTTGGCTCACATGCTCACTCCTAACATTTAATATCCCTCTAGAGGTGTAAGTCCCTGTGGAAGTTTGGACATTTCACCTAACCATGGTTGGGTGGTGGCTCCCTCGCCCGCTAGAATGTCTAGGTAGTATCAACTGACGAGGTATGAACCCTTCTTAAGAAGGCTAGCTATTCCGATTTTCGTCATCGGGATGTGATGTTGATGCTTTTATACATGGATGCATGCAGCTATTGATGCGCTTAAGTTACTGACATGCATGAAAGTAAAAGTGCAAATGCTATGGATTAGATGCACTTGGATTGCCTTTTATTTTAGAAATGTGCATGCATGATGGAGTAATGGATGATGCACGATGCACGATGCATGAAAGGATACTTTGCAAGACAAGGATGCATGCCTTCCGCTCATTGGTAGTACTTCTTCATATAACATGTGTTGACTGACTTAGGTAGCTCGACGTTGTCCATGCCTTCGAGGATTGCTACGTCTCTCGAATAAACTTGCTTGATGATGTAGGGACCATGCCAGTTAGGTCGGAATTTGCCTTGACCGTCAGGAAGATGTATGGCCCACAAGAACCAGATTGCCAGGCGTGAAGCTCCTAAGTCAGACTCTTTTCTGATATGACCTTGCCATTCTTGCTTAGTAGCGATGGGCATTATACAAGGCCAGTAGTCTATGCTTGTCAATCAGATTCAGCTGGATGTATCTGTCCTCGACCCATTCAGCTTCTTCTAGCTCAGCCACCCTCATGATTTTGAGTGATGGGATCTCTACTTCAACTGGTAAGACTGCCTCCATGTCGTATACCAATGAGTAAGGTGTCACTCTTGTTGATGTCCGGACCGAAGTTTTGTAGGCCCATAGCGCATAGGGGAGCTTTTCATGCCAATCCTTATGTGTCTTGATGCTCTTCTTCAGGATCTTGATTAAGTTCTTATTTGCTGACTCTACGGCACCGTTCATCTATGGGCAATACGGGGAAGATCTGTGATGCTTGATCTTGAGGCTCTGCAAATAATCCTCCAATCTTTGAGCTATGAAATTCTTGCCATTGTCTGAGATAATGGAGTGTGGCACCCCCTACTGTGCTATAATGTTGTTCTTGATGAACTTTTCTGTGGCTACAGCTGTGACGGTTTTATAGAAGGCTACTTCAACCCATTTGGTAAAGTAATTTCTGGCCACCAAGATATAGCTGTGGCCATTGGATGATGCCGGATGGATGGCTCCGATGACGTCTATTCCCCAAGTTGAGAAAGGCCACGATGAATACATGCTGCGCAGCTGTTGAGGGGAAGCATGTATGAAGTTCCCGTGAATCTGACAGTTGTGGCATTTGCACACGAAACGACAGTAATCTGCCTCCATAGTTGACCAAAAGTAGCCTTGTAGCATGATCTTCTTGGCTTATAGTATTCCATTCATGTGGAGGCCACATGCCCCTACGTGGACTTGAAGCATCAAGGTGTCAGCCTCCTTGTTGACACACTGCAAAAGCATCTAGTTATATGATCTTCTATACAGATGCTCTCTGCCCAACATGTATTTTGACGCAAGGTGCACCATGGTCTTCTTATCTGCTGTTGATGTGCCGGTTGGGAGGTCACCAAATTCCAGGAAGGTCTTGATGTCATGATACCAAGGAAGCTCTACTGACGGGTCCACTTCCTCTATGCTCATGAAATGGACGGGTTGCTCTACTTGAGTGACCGATACGCTGACTGTGAGCTCCTCAACTATTGAGAGCCAGGAGGCACAAGTTGCTAATGCATCTGCATAGGAATTCTTGGCCCTGCTCATGAAGGAAAAGTGCACTTCATCGAACTCCTTGACGAACTGTAAGAGATATTCGTGATATGGCACGAGCTTTGGATCCTTGGTTTTCCTTTCGCTGTTGATTTGGGATATGACTAACATGGCATCCGCATGCACCTATAGCTTTCGTGGGCCATGATGCATGCCTCGTACTCGGCTTCATTGTTGGTGCACTTGAAGGTGAGCTTTCTAAAGAAGGGGGTCATCTGTCCATGTGGTGTCTACAATACCGCGCCGATTCCTCTACCCCTCTTGTTGACAGCTCCATCGAAATATAGGTGCCACCGGGACCTGTCTTATGGCTCCTTAGAGTCTGTATCTCCCATGGCGAATAGGATGTCTTCATTTGGGAACTGTGTATGTGAAGGCTCGTATTCTGGCAATGGTAGGTCAGCTAGGTGGTCCACTACTGCCTGTCCCTTCATTGATTTTTGTGTGACAATTGTAATGTCATACTGGGACATCATCACCTACCATTTTACGCATCGTCCCACTACAGCTAGTTTTTGGAATAAGTACTTCATGGGGTCATACCGACATAGGAGAAGAACTGAATACACCATCATATAGTGCTTGAGATGTTGGGTGGCCCAGACAAGGGATAGGCAGAACTTCTCGATAGGACTGTACCTAGCTTCGCAATCGTTGAACTTCTTGCTCAAGTAGTAGATGGCACTCTCCCTACGTCCTGTCTCATCGTGCTGCCCAAGGACTACGCCTATGGAGTGCTGGGTAGTGGAGAGATATAGCAACAGAGGTCTTCCTGGTGTGGGTGGGACTAGGATGAGAGGTTTTGTAAGGAGCTGCTTGATTTTGTCAAATGAAGCTTGACATTCCTCATTCCAGTGGATCTATGCATTCTTTCTCAACAGCTTGAAGATAGGCTCACAGATGGGAGTAAGTTGTGTGATGAATCGACTGATGTACTGTAATCGGCCCAATAAGCTCCAAACTTCCTTCTCAGATGTAGGGGAGGCATATCGATGATGGCTCTTGCCTTACTAGGGTCAACCTCAATTCCCATTTGACTGATAATGTATCCGAGAAGCTTGCCAAAAGACACCCCAAATATGCATTTGTTGGGGTTAAGACGGAGCTTGTACCTTCTAAGGCGATCAAACAACTTTCTCAAACAGACAAGGTGCTCCTTAGGCTCTTTGAACTTGGCAATCATATCATCTACATAGACCTCTATTTCCTGATGCATGAGGTCATAGAAAAGTGGAGTCATTCCAAAATGGCATCACACAGTAGCAGAAAACTCCCCAGGCAGTGATGAAGGATGTCATCTCCATATCCTCCTCAGCCATTTTGATCTGGTTGTACCCCGAGAAACCGTCCATGAAAGATAACATTTTGTGTCCAGCAATGTTGTCTACCAAGACATCTATGTGAGGGAGCAAGAAATCGTCTTTGGGGCTCGCCTTGTTGAGGTATCTGTAGTCGAAGCACATACAGACCTTCCTGTCTTTCTTTGGCACTGGGACCACATTGGCTAGCCATTCTTGGTACAACACCACTTTGAGGAAGTTCACCTTGTGCTGCTTCATGATTTCCTCCTTGAGCTTCAAGATCCATTGAGGTCGCCATCTCCTGAGTTTTTGCTTGACAGGCCTCTCGTTGGGCTTTAGGGGTAACTTGTGTATCACCACTTCGACATCCAGGCTGACCATGTCGTCATAACTCCAAGCAAAGACATCTGTGTATTCCTTCAGAAATGCTATGAAATTTTCCCTAGCCTGTGGTGATAGCTTAGCACTAATGAGTACCTCCTTAACATCTTTCTATTGTGCCTATGTTCACCCGTTCAGTTTCTTCCTAGACATGCATATTTGGACCCTCTGGATCATTGTCGTAGGGCTAGAATTTGGGTGTCTCACTGTCTCCATCCATGTCATCATCCTCCTCCTCATAAGCGATGAGCTCTGATATGATTTCCTCTTTGAAGGATGGGTTGGTGACATCGAAGGAGAGGATGTGCTCCGATTTCTATCCCTGATGATTCTTCATGATGGTCACATTGACTTTGGTGTTCTTATATCTGCACTGTGTGACTTCTGGCTCTTTATTAGTGGGCTCTGCTGATTGGCTCGGTTGCTTTGTTTCCTTGGCTCTTGATACTATTTTTTGATTTTTTAGGTTTTCTGATTTTTTTTGGGTTTTCTAGATTTCTTTATTTTTTTTTGTATTTTTTATGGTATGTACAAGTGGTGCTACTGACTGGCGGCTGTCCTACTGCTGACTGATGGGAGTGATGGCGCTTGGCTTCCCTCCTAAGCTTAACTCAAGGTCTTTTTTTTGGACCCTAGACCCACCTCCCAGCTCCAAAGAGATTAACTCTAATGGTCTAGTGGGTTCTAGTTGTGAATCAGTTAGGACCATGATGGATGAGTGGTCTGGCTGCTGGTGAGGAGTTGTTGGTTTTGATTCTGAGGCCTTAGACTTTCCTTTCCTTAGCCCTTGATGCTCTGCTGTGTCTTCAACCTACACTGACAACTGCTCTTGGAATAACAGCTCTAGGTCACTGACTGGATCGCTCGACTGACTTGCCTTGCCAACTGTCTCATCTTCTGCCACGATGCCAACAGAATACTGAACATCACTTTTCTCTGCCACTGCCTCATCTGAACTGTGGACCACTACTGACTGGATCTGAGACCGCAGTGAACAATGTCCAAAACTGACTGACTGCACTGATGGATCTACTGATGCCACTACTTGTAGGACTATCGCTATAGGGCTTGCTATTGGGGTGATGGCTGATGTCGTCAAAGTGCCTACCGGTGGTTGAGACTGTGGCTGCACCATATGGTGTCGGCTCCTCTCTTCAGTAGCCTGGCTTTGATTGGGATCGAGTATCCCTACACTGACAAAATTGGTGAGGTCCGACGGAATAGAAATCTTCTTGTATCTCCTGGTGCGCGAATATCTATCTTTATGCAACTACCACTCGTATCCCAGGCCCTCGAACTCTCGGCTTTCCTCCACTTGGATGGGCTCAAAGATTCCTTGGCTGTGTCGCCCAAGTGGTGTTCCCATCTTGTATCCTCGTTTGTGACATACGTTTTCGATCATCTGAAGGGGATTGCCACGAATGGTTAGGTAACTGACATGCTCGAGAGCCGAAATATAATTGACAGGTTCTAAGCGATTGACCCAGAACATGACATCGAACGGCTTAGGGTCGAAGTGGACAGTTTGGAGAGAGATAGCAGAGACCGACTCGACCTTTTCCTTGTCAAGATCTTCCACCATGACAACAACTACGTCGTTGCCCCAGCGGAACTTAACTATACAATGGAAGGTCGAGGGGATCACCTGATGCTTGTGCAGCCAAGGGCGCCCAAGCAGTAGATTAAAAGAGGGCTCCAGATCCACAGTATAGAACTCGACGTCGAAGACTACATGCCCTATAATGAGAGGAATAACTAGCATCCCTAGCGCATCGTGATGCATGTTATCAAAAGCCACCATTCCCTTCGTGGTTGGTATGATATCTTCGGCTTTGAATCCGATTTTGTTTGCTATGCGCAAAGGGTAGACATTAAGACCCGCACCGTTATCAACTAGGGTGAGGAGAATTCGGAAGCTCTGATATTGCACCGTAATGAATAGAGGCTGGTTATGAATGACTCTTGTTGGAGGCAATTCCTCGCTGGAAAAGGAAATAACATGATGCTCTGCGATCATGCCCACCATATTCTCGAGAGTGGACGGTTCTATGGTGGGGGAGACGTGAGCAGCCTTAAAGACCTTGAGGAAGGCCTCTCGATGTTCTACAGAAGTATTATTGAGATCCCAAATGGAGATATCAGCCTTAACCTTCTTCAGCTAAGCTGTGATGTCGGCAGAGGGCTGCTCCTGCTGGGTCGAGGAGGTAGGGATAGAACAAGGGACCGTCCAAGAATGTTGGGTGGCTGGCTGAGGAAGGGAAGACGTTGGACGGGCAGGCTGGGCTGCTAGCGCTGGTGGCCTATACACCCTCCCTGACCTAGTGACTTCTGCACACATTTCTGCAACATAATCGTAGGGTACACGGTGAGTGTCCCTCGTCAGATGGACGACAAGAGGGGTACGTGTTGCCAGCTCCAGCGATGTTGACAATGAACTGAGTGAAAGTTGGCTTGGCTGGAGAGGGTGCTGGATAGGATGCTGTACAAGAGGATGTTGGACAGGAGGTTGAACAGGATACTGGACAGGAGGCTAGATAGGAGACTGGACAAGATAAGTAGGCATGGGTTGGGCTAATAGACAAATGGGCGACCCAGAGTGCGCGGTCGACAATGCAGCGGTACGCTTCACCCTAGCGGTCAACCGAATCATGTGGGCAGCTGACTCGGAACCAGCACGACTAAAACGATAAAAATGAGTGGGGAAAGGCTCATCAATAGTATGAATTAAATCAGAGGGTCTACTACAGATGTCGTAGATCCAAAAGCAGAGAGGAGATGGATTCCTGAGGTCCCAGCGCCTGCTGAGTTGTTATGCACAGGCATGGGCTGGTTGACAATGTTGGAGGAGGTTGGTGGTGCTGGTGCCTGTGGAGGCGGTGGTGCAGGTGTAGTGTGTGCCTCTTGGGTGTCAATGATGATGACCTTGTGGTTAATCAATTCCTAAATGGCACTTCAAAAGGCCATGCAATTGTCTGTCGAATGACCTGCACAGCGATGGAAATTGCAGTGGAGGCTCGTGTTGTACCACCTCGGCAAAGGATTCGTTTGGGGACGAACCTTTGGGAGTTTCGGGAGTGACACCACCTTAGAGAGGATGGCGCTCAGTGTCTCAACAAGTGGGGTGTACTGCCGTGCAGCACGTTGAGGCCTTCTCTGCCCTGGGTGGGGTCCTTGTCGAACCGGTGCCACGGGATACACTGGCTGGGCGGTGGTGGTGATCTGTAGTGTGTGCGGTGCCCTAAGTGTAGATGCATAGACTAACTGATTCAGGCCTGGTTGGTTCACCACATTGATGGGCATGGCGGGTGACCCTACGTATGCGACAGTAGGCATGGGAGGATCTCACCTCTTAAGGTAACCGGTGCCAGCTCCGTTACGAGTGCTGCTACTCACCTGGTGATCCAGGGATGCTGCTTGTTTGGCAAAAGTGGGGAGTGCAGGAAAGCTGCCACTACTAGGGGAGCTCTCTACACGCGCACCTGCCGAAATCAAATATGGGAAGGTGGTGACAGGTTGAATGCTCAATAGAGCCCCATCATCTTGTTGCGCATCTTGGATATTGATTTTGATAAACTCCTCGTCGGAGGGTCTATCTCTCACTTATGATGCGAGGGCACGCTAGTGGGCAACATACTCCCCAAACGGCTCGTGGTGCTACTGTCTTATGGCAACGAGGTCCTCCATCTTTGGGACCAAGTCAAGATTGAAGGCATATTGGTCCATGAACGCCTGCGAGTGGTCGTTCCAAGTCTTGATAGAGCCCATGTCAAGCAACGTGAACCACTTGAGGACTAGACCAGTGAGACTCTTCTGGAAGAGGCAGATCAGTAGCCTCTCATCAACCTGGAGCCGAGCGAGATCTCCGCAATATGCCCTAAGATGTGAAATGGGGCAACCTTTGTCGTTGTACTTTTCAAAGTCTAGGATCTAAAAATGCGGTGGGAGTGTCGCCTCTGGGAAATAACAGAGGTCCCGAAATGCATAGGGTTAGTGGTCGCCTCCCCACACTTGTCGAAGTGCTCTCTCCAAATCACCCACCCTAGCGTGGAGGGTATTTGGAGCTACTGTTGACAAAGGTAATGCAACAGGGGGAACAACCGCATATGCTGTGTGGGTTACACCTAAGTGCTCCTCTGGGTCCACCATCATGCCACCTGGTGCTGCGACATAATGGCCAGCATATAAGTGCAAAAGTGCTGGGTGTGATTGTGGAAATGAAGGTGCCTGGACCTGAAGATGTGTAAGAGGAGGATGATTGGAGAGCTGTGTGGCAATGGGTGCTGAGTGTGGGAGTAACAGCTATTGCAGTGGTACGACACAGAGCTGCAAGCTCTATGGATGCTGTACTCCGGCCAACCCAATGGGCTAGCCACCAGATGCTGGAGTAGAATGTGGTGTAATGAGGTGGTGTGTCTGGGGTGGCGGTGTCACACCTATTGTGGGTGCAGTGAGGAGCTGGGGTGAGGGATGAGGTGGTGGTGTTGATGCCTGGAACACCGGAGAGCCTCAAGAACATTAGGGTCTATGGTAGACTGAATAGGAAAGGCCATGCCTTTGATCTTCTGGGCGAGGGCCACTAGATATTCTGCCTGTGCGGCAAGAGATCCCTTAAGGACAGCAAGGGATGGCATAGTCACAGGTTCGATGGTCAAAGATGGGACGAATGTTGGTTTCCCTGGATGCAAGGAAACCACAAGAGATGTTGCCACAGTGGGCTGGGTGCTAAAAGAGAAGGAACCCTAAGGAAATGAGGCCATCAACGATTCATCTGGAACACGAGTAGGGGTCACTGAGATTGACTTAGTGCCTAGCTCCAGACTGGCCAAGGACAGTGGACATCCCACAGGGTAAGGGACTGAACCTCCGTCATACACGAAGGGGACAGAGTGAACAGCTGAAGAGACAGCAAGGGTAGGAGGGACTAAAAATAGAGTGTCTTCCTGAGCAACAATGGCGGAAAGAGACTCGCTAGTGCGCTGGACCATGGCTGACCAGGAACAGGTGAGAATCGAACTACAATGGCAAACAAGGGGGTGAATCCTAGGATGAGCTATCATCAAAGTGACGAATAACTCAGGAAAAGACAATCAACAACGAATTCGCAAACAGGGGAGTCAAGGCAGGAACGCTCGAGTAGTGGCTAAGGAACTCACGCTCTACCTGAGGAAAAAGAAACTACTGGAGTTAGAACCAACAACAAAATGCAATTGTTATGGTGGTGTGAATGGCATTCTTGCACATGGATGCAACTAGTATGCTCTGTCTCACCAAGTGTTCCCTAAAAGGTCATCTACTTCGGGATCACACATGGATAAATAGGTCTCCTACTCAGGCTAGAAAGTAAATGTCCCCACTCTAAATCCTGGCAAAAGCACAGGTAGTGAAGGAGTGGTGCGTTGTTGGCCTCATCTCTTGCAGTAGCATGGAGCTATACCCTCTACTAACACCGACATGACCCCAGACAAGAAGGGACAAACTCGCAACACGTCCTACGCCAAAGCTATAAAACGGGCTACTAGAATTGTCCTTTACGAACCGTAGGTGGACTCAGGGGAGAAGATGCATGCCTTATATGATCAATCATGCAATATGATTTTTTTTTACTTGCATTTTATTAACTAAGGGGAAGAGTTCAATTTGGTCTCTAGTTTCACCTTATTAATTGTTCTTTGAGTTTGTGTATTTTATTTTAACCAAAAAGGGGGAAACAAACATGTCTCGACTCTCCTAGGCATGTCAAATGCGAAAAGGGGTAGAGAACACATAAGTAAGGCAAGCAAGCAAGCAGCACGTAAAATGCATGATCATGGCATGTACAAGTGTCGTGGCATCATAATTGTGAAAAGAAAAACTCCATCACATCAAAAAGTAAGATATATAGCGTGTGTGTGCAGTGACAGAGCAAATGTATGAAAGAAAGTGCGAAAGGTATGCTAACTAAGCAAACAATTACCAACAAAGCAAACAAACAAACACGTGAAGCCAAAGCAAGCAAAAAAACTAACCTAAAAGCCAGAATATTGTACTCCCTAGCAGAGTCGCCAGTTCTGTGACCATGCCAACCCGGGGATTTGACACGGAGTAGTGCCAGAGGGAGGAGATCACAGCCATGTCAAGATGGTGAAGGCGCAAAATAGGATGAAACGAAGAAGAAGAAGAGGAGTCGCCACCTAGTCTTTTGAGGGAAAGACGAGGAAAACCACAAAAGATTGAATGCATGAGATGCAAATGTGAAGGCCAGATGTCTGCTAAGCAGAGGATGGGTAAGGATTCCTATTACGCAAAGGGAAGGTGTTAGGCACCTCCGTACGTCTGAGAAACTCGACCTTTCTAGTCTAATTCGCTTGCTAAGCCTAGATCGTGCTCTAAACATGCTAATGTGAATGCCAAGACAAGATTGAATGGATGTGTAGAATGGTATGTGAAAACTGCGAAGAAATCCCCATGAAATGACGAAATGACACAACAAAGAAAATCACATGAAATGACAAGGTTTTTGGAAGGAACGCCTCGGAAAATCATATTGACATCAAAAAGATAAAAAGTGGAGACAATCCAGGTCCTCGGAATCGTGAAAAAGTCGTGAAAATCAAAAAGGAGAAAATAATCCGCAAATGGACCAATGTGGGCCTTTCAGTCAGTTTGTGTACGCCCTCGGGTGATGAAATCCAAATCAAAGCGAAAAATCTGAAACGTAGGGGTAAAGAAATTTAAATTGAATATCGAATGAGGGACTTAGAAAACAAAGTGATGAAAAATCCACGAAAGAAAGGCATGAGATGCAGGCTCACTAAAAAGGATAGACTGATAGGCAAATGCAACAAGAAGCTATATAAAATGCATGAACATGTACCTAAGTGTGTAAAAAGTGCTAAGGAATGACTTGGACAAGAATTATGCAAGATTGAGTGCAAAACTAACATGCAGGTGCATGAATTTGTGGCACATGGGCAATTTGGTCATTTTGATGGCCAGATGTGATAAATGCATGTATGGGGATGATGCATGGTCTGAGTTATGTCAAATGTCAAGAAAATGTTATTTGTGAGAAAATGTGAAAAGGATAAGATCTTAAAAACCATAAAATGATGTAACCATAGTAAAGGCAAAATACGAGGACTGAAATGCAAAATTTACAAAAGGATGAGAATTTGGATCAAAATATATATAGTGACTTCTATTAATGTGTAGAAGATGGATCTAATGTGAATGTGGCACTAAGATGTGTGAAAATTGCACTTTGATAATTTCCTGAAAACTCAGGGTCTAATGTGCAAAATTCACACATAAGTGAAAATGTGATCAAAATATGAAACTAAAGATTAATTTTCAATGCAGACATGATTTTCAAATGGAACCTATGATTAAACGCAAAAATACGAAATGCAATGAGTGAAAAATGTCAAAAATATGCAAGAAAACATTAAAAACCCTAAATGATGGATTTAAAATTAATCTAAGGGTCTAAATGCAAATTTTCTATGCTCAAGAATTGTTTATTAAGAACTTAGATACTTATATGCAAAATTCATAGGCCTGAATGTGATAAAAATTGGGCTTTTATAATGATCAGTGCAATTATGCAATTTCTCAAGGTCAATATGCAAAATTTCTAATAAGAATTCATTTTTAAAAATTCTGGGGGCTTATTGCAAAGGATCAAGACTTAAATGCAAAAAAAATATGAAAATAGGGACCTAAGCGTGATAAAACATGCATGAATGCATTAAGAATGAAAAAATCCAAATATGTAGGGGATTATATGCAAATCTTACAGAGATAATAAAGAACTAAAAGTTTTCTTAAAACTACAGGGACTTAAAAATAAACAAACACGACCTAAATGAAATAGTCTGTGGACGTACGAGTAAAATCCTAAAACTAAGGGGCCTGGGCCCAAAATGCTCCTTCGAAGATCACTAGAGGACTACCGACGCTTCCCCTCCGGCAACAGCTCAGCGGCGGTGTGACGTCTGGATGGCTCTAACGACCACTCAGGAGGCTGGAGGGAGTCACGACGGGAGTCTCCGGTGCGTTGGAAGGGACTAGAGCGGTCTGAGGTGCTTCCCCCACCTCGCACTCCGACGAGGTGGTCTGTCGGCATGGGGGAAGATGATGGCGAGAGTGCTGGTGGTGACATAGCGGCTGGAGCGGCGCAGCGAGGGTTGGGAGAGCTTCGGGGAGCCACGGTGAGGCTTTGGGAGGCATCTGTGAGGTCCCAAGAGGTCTGGGTGTTCCTCCCACCTCCTACATCAGCGATGATGGTGGCGGTGGGTCGTTGGGGCGTTGCCGCAGTCCAGGCATTAGGATGGAGGCCCTTCGGGGTTCGTGGGAACGCGACGAGTCTTCCGGAGCAGTGGCGTAGAGTGAGGACGTCCAGAGATCCTTGGTCGACTCTACAGCGATGGTCGACGGCAGCGATTGGCAGTTGACGGAAGTCGTCGGTCGTGGACATCGAGAGACTCCTCTGGAGCGAAGGGAGTCCAAGGAGGAGGAGCAAAGACAAGAAGGAGGGAGGTGTGGCCCACGGAGGCCTCGCCTAGGGTCAAGAGGCCTGAGGCCTCGCTGGTGACGACGAACCCATCGCTGGAGGGAGGGGTTGACGATGCATAGGGGGACCTCCCTGTCGAAGCCCAAGTTAGGGATGCTAAAGGGATTCTATGAGGGCATGCTAGACTGAAATAGAAAGAAGGGAGGAATACCTAGGCGGCGAGGTTATCTTCCCTGGTGAGATTGGTCAACGGCGGTGCTTCTCCGATGGTTGCTCTAATTGTAGAAAGGGGCTCAAGGAGGAGGTCTGAACGTCGGGTGGATTAGGTAGGCTCTGGATGTTTGGGTGTAGGGGTTCTATTTTTGGGATCGGAGCGCTTAGGGAGGCTCGAAGATGATGGGTCTTGGTCTGTCGGCGTAGGTGTTTTAAACTACAGTGAAGCCCTCTCCTACCGTCGATCCACCTCCACAGGGACTAGGCCCCGTAGGATCGAGCGTGTGATGAAGGAAGGTCTGGAGATCGCGGTAGAGGAGGATAATTGCCGGAAATCTCGAGATTGATTGTCGGAAATCTCGCCGGAGATGGCGTGGGTCACCGGAATTATTTTTGTCTTTTATAAAGTTTTCTAATTAATGGATTAAATGGGTTATTTGGCCTGCGATTGGACTTGTGTTTTAGGGTTTTTGTTTTAGTTTTTTTTTTGGGATTTTTTGGGGTTTTGATTTTAAATTTTTTTAATTAGGTTTTGTGGTTTTAATTTAGGTTTTTTATTTATGTTTTATGATTTTGAGATTTAAGGTTTAATTAGTTGGTTTTTTAATTAGGGTTTTTAATTATTTTAGGTTTTTGTTTTGGGATTTTTAGAGATTTTAGGGTTTTGATTCTTTAATTTTTTGGATTTTTTAAATTAGGGTTTTAAATTCGGGTTTTAATTATTTTAGGGTTTTCACTATTTTAATTTTAAGGCTTTGGATTTTAATTAAGATTTTGAATATAATTAGGTTTTTTGGATTTTAATTAGGGTTTTTTAGGGTTTTGGATTTTAATTTAGGGTTTTAGAATTTAATTAGGTTTTGGGTTTGATTAATTAGGATTGTGAGTTTTAATTAGGGTTTTTGTGTTTTAGTTAGAGTTTTTATTTGATTAATTAGGGTTTTCACTTTATTGCTTGGATTTTAAGTGGATTTTATTTAAGTTTGACATTAATTAGTGTTTCTACTTGATTAATTGGATTTTAAATGGTTGAAATGAATTTTATTTGATTTTGTCTTTAATTAGGGTTTTTATTTGATTAATTTGGTTTTTAAGTGGATTTTATTTGGTTTTGACTTGAATTAGGGTTTTTTGTTTGATTAATTGTATTTTAAATGTTTTAAATGACTTTTGTTTGGTTTTAATTCTTAATTATTGTTTCTTGCTTGGATTAGGTTTGGGTGGACTAGTGTGGGCCTGCATGGGCTTGTGTGAGCTTGAAGGTTTTGTTAGAGCTAGGGTTTAGGGTTTTAAGATTTGAAAATTAGGATTTTGCTGGTCGCAACCAGAGCATCCTTTCAGAGGAACCTGCTGCGAAGTGACTTCAAAATCAGAGTGTCTAAACTTTGTAACCACGGTCGTATCAGACAACTGGTTCCAATGGAATCACATACTTCTACCAGATTGCCAACACCAATCCCACGTGGATCCAGAACAATACTAAATCCACTTTTCAAATCTTATGGGTTTTCTTCAGAAACCACTTTCAAATCTTTTCATATAGGAAACATCATTTCATAAATCATCCTCCTACTCATAGGGGGATTCCATCAAAATCTCACATGTTACAAACCATTTAAAACGATTCACATTTCATATATATGGGACTCATGCCCGAAACCAGATCAAATCATTCATTATCTCATCTATGTGGAATACACTTAAAGACATGCCATAAACTACTTAAAACCATTTACATTCCACTTAATGAAAAATCTCATTGTATAGCTTTGGGGCCTGATTCGGCATGCCAGATTGAAAACAGTAGATCGAATCTTGTTCTGATATCCAAAATGGTCGACTAAATTTCGTAACGATTGTCTGAAATTCCCTAGAATGGTAAACCAAACATATTCAATTGTCTGAAACAAAGTCAAAGGGCCAATACTAACAGAAAAAGGGCATACTGAAACCAATTCTGAATATCAATTTCTACGAAATTTGAGTTATGCCTCAAGCCCTAGCCCACTTATTCAGTAGAATGGGAGCTATCGATGAACCTATCTCCAATGAACCACAATTCACACAAATCCTCCAAATGTAGGGTTCTAAGCCAACTACCAATTGGGATAAATTTCATCAAAAATCATAAACCATAGTTCTCGAAATAAAATCATAACGCCAGAGAGCACATGAATCATCACTATAGCATATATTGTTGGATCAAATGGTTTCTCTAGAGGGAGTGAAATAAAACCATAAGGCTAGAGAGCACATGAATCATCACTGTAGCATATATTGTTGGATCAAATGACTTCTCTAAAGGGGATGAATAGAGAATTGTAGTTAATTTTATCACTTTTGATTATTTGAAAATAAATAACAACAACAATAATATAATCAAACAAATCACAAGAAGAAGGAGATAGAGAGATAATGAATATGCACACTATGATTTATAGTGGTTCGGCCAACTCCAGCCTTGTCCACTCCTCAAGACCCTTCTTGAGATTTTCCCTTTCTATTATAGAAACTTTATACTTACTTGTAGGATGAAGATCTACCCCACACTCCACGGATTCTCCTCACTCTAGAGAAGAAATTTGCTATATGTCTTAACAAAGTTTCTTTACAACTCTTTCTATGATCTCCCAATCAGTAGCCAATGTAATTAATTGAATGTATGAAGGACAAGGGCTTGGGAGGCTGGTATATGATGAGAATTTTGCTTAAGAGAGAAAGTATGTGAGTGATATTTGCAATCTGTGAATTGATGATCCTTTTTGGGGTCATTGGAGCTCTATTTATAGGCATTAAGCTCAACTCAAGTCGTATCTAACGTTTACAAAATATTTTGCCAACTAACAACTGATTCGGTACACCAAAATTGTTCGAGCAGCGACCGAAATCAACAACGATCGGGCGATATCGATATACCGGAATAATCAGCAGTCCGAAATCCAACTGTGCCCAGATGGTTGAGTTCTAGTTAGTTGTTACCCCCAAATAAAATAATATTTCCCATAATTTGGTATACTGAATGGATCGATAGCCTGAAATTGGTTTTAATTGTTTTTCTCTAGAATTTTCTAAGGATTATTCCTAATGAGTTTCCTATCTTTGATGATGGCATATGATGGGAGATCTTTACATATCCAAGACAATATATCCAAAGAATAAATATAATTACAGTAATTTTGATACAAATAGAAAATGACATTTTTGCCCATCAACTTTCCTTTGTTTCTTCCAGCTTTCAATACTTTGATCTTATTTTTATCTATTTTTGAAACTGACCATTTTCCTTGCTTCCATGTCTCTTCTTATATCTTTTGGTTTTGAAATATCCATTCTTTTTGCTAAACACAATTCTCAAACATAGGAATTAAAGCATAACAATAATTTTTGTTATCATCAAAATTTATGGATAATATTTTCCAATAATCTCCCCCTTTTTGATGATGACAAAACCATATATACTTTATTCATGAATGCTCTCCCTATCAATAATATTTTATCAATGAATGCTCCCTCTATCAATAACATTTTTTCAAAAAATGTCATTTCCCTATTATATGAATGCTTATATATTTTGCTATGTTGTTGGCCCTTCATTATTCTTATTACAAGCATTTTCTATAAGGCTTTATATGCTCATTTGACCACAGTAACACATTCAAATCATATACCAACCATATACCACCATTTAAACCTTGAACCATACCAACCATATATCATTCAAATCATGAAATTCATACAATATCATAAAATAGTGTCACGTCATACAAATACTCATTCACGACATTATAGTGGCTTGAACCGAAGAATAGCTTCATGGTATTCTTCTATTTTAACCGACATCATGTCCATGTGGTTGGAGGAATCCTGGGTGTATTCATCAAATCAAAGGGATAAAGAATTCAACTTTTGATGGAGCCGGTCGGTGGATGTCTGATGAGCAACCATAAATTCGTGAATTCTTTGACATTATTGGAGTTGATGCTGCTCAATGGCTTGGATTCTCTCCAACTGTTGGTTATGGTATTCCTCATGAAGAGCCTTGAGGAAAGAAAACTGGCTATCCATGTGTGCTATAATGCCAGAATCTTCATCATCATTAGAAGATGAAGACTCCTCCGTTTCAGTTGTGGGAATGAGATCGGGAACTTGGGAGGAGGAAGGACGAACACCTTTGAGTGCTTGTGATTTCTCTAATGCTTGTTTCATTCTAGATATATCATGTGAGTCAAGAGGTTTGGTTTTGACTACTAGGCTAAGCTCACTCCCTAAGGACACACCAAAATACTCAAACAAATAAGTAAGGGAAGGTCCATAGAAGAGTTTGGTCTTGACATGAGTCATAAAGTGAACTATGACTCTATCCCAATTGACTTTACAAGTAAGCTCACTAAGTTCATCATTGTGGCCTTTCTTTTGAACAAGATCACCACAATGTAGGTGATAATCTTCCCTTGCCTAGTTAATTGATTAATTTTGGTGGGCTTGAAGGAGTTCCTTTTGTTTAAGGAAATGGCCTTGTTAATGTCAGAAAAGGACCATTCTAGTTCATAGGTTGGTCTGGTTATATCCACCCATTTAGATGGAATTTTCTAGAGTTGTCTAATCAATTTTTCATCACAAACAAGATCTTGCCCTAAGAGGAAAGATTCTAGGGTGTCATGACTAATGGTTAAATTGGCATAAAATTGAGAAATGAGATGGGGATAATATTTTCTATCACTAATGCTAGCTAAGAACGGAACAAGCATTTGGAAAGTGTAGACACCCTGATTTTGAGGTGACCCAGGAATGAGTGTCCCTATGTTGCTTTGGATGCGATCAGCCCTTAAACCGAGCCCCGAACCCATTAGCCAGAGCCCAAATCAGACATTTGTGAGCAGGGCTGGCGCACCAAGGTGGCGCACCAATGTGGCGCACTAAGTTGGCGCACCAAGTTGGCGCACCAAGGTGGCGCACCAAACAGGCGCCCAGCTCTGGCTGTTGACCTTCCACCTTCCGGGCTGTTACTCTTG
>JAMKQA010000089.1:0-41780 GCA_024699735.1 Posidonia australis
ATTTTATCGGGCGTACGAGGGTGCCTAACACCTTCCTCGTGCGTAACAGGGATCCTTACCCGCATTCTGGTTTTATTTCCTAGACTTGTCCTTTTTTTTTGTTTTTTGCATGATTTATTTCATGTTTTGGTTTTCCTTGTCTTCCATGATAGATTAGGTGGCGACTCCATTTATTTTTGCTATTTAGACGTGATTTTGCCGTCCGATTTCGCATTCATTTGCTGAATCTCCTCGCCGGCATGGTTACACTAGGTGACTTAGATGTCACTCGTGCGTGTTTTGTTTGGTTTTCAAGTGCAGGTGGTGTAGTCCAGTTTCGGTGCCCGTGTAGGAGCCACTAGCCGCACATTATTTCTGGAGGTGAGCCTTAGTTAGTTACTGTTATTAGAATTATGCTGTGAATATTGTAATTGATTGTGATACTATGATTTAGGTAGCGTACTTGGGTTTGGGGCGTTACATACTAGGCCCATTGAGAAGTATTTGTCCAGTCGTCTTGTCCTTCACAAAGAAACCACAGTCATCAGTGACTATTGTGTGAAAAACTTTGAATTGAGACAAGACTTTTGATGAGTAACGGAACATGAAGGATGTGATTAAGATGAAGTGCGTTTTTAAGATTGGAGGAACCAGTGTTAGTGATAGGTAAAGAACACCCATTTTCCAATATTACAGTGTTGTTACCTATGTGAGGAGATGGGTTTTGGATGTTTTGAAGATGGGGTGTCATATGTTGAGAAGCACCAGAATCAACAGACCACGAGTTTCAATCATTAGCAAGGGCATTTGGATCTCAAATGGACGAGATTGAATATGCAAAATTTCCGCATTCATAGTAGACTCTAGTTGTGTGACTGAAACAATTGAAAATTTGACTAAGACTAGTGGAGTCTATTGCCAAAGGAGTAGAAAGAAGAGGATGGAGAAGATTTTTGCGTTGATTGTTGGGTTGATAGCGTCCTCTATTGCGACCACATTGAAGTGTCCTCCAAGTCCATCAATACTGCCACCATGACAACCACTGAGGGAGTTGGGTGGGTTAATAGGTGGAACTGTTGGAGGAGATGTATAAGTAGCAAGTGTCATTGTGGTTGTCCCCTTCATGAGCTGCTCCTCTTGGAACAAGAGATCATATAAGTCATTGAATGTAACATGGCTTTGGAAGTGCAAGGAAGTCACAAATTCCTTGAATTCATGACTAAGGCCATCAACGATATATTTGTAATGACTCGTGTCACAACACCTAAGATCCATTAGCCTAATTAAATTTTACACAAATAAAATGCTAAGTTTAATGAATTATTAAAGACTAACTACAATATTTAAACTACCAGGAATCTATAGCAGATGACTAGGCAACTCCGACTTTGCACTAATGATGCAAAATACTACTCATTTGCAACTGCAACTACAAACCACAAATAAACAGATGTGAGTGACTAGAAAGTCGCTCAACACACACGTCACGAAGATCACAAGAAAGCCAGCAAGATCAGTGATATAAACATCATCAAGCTTTAAACCAACTTTCAAAAAATCTTTTACATTCTTTCCAAAACCATCAAGAAACCATCCATATTGAAAAAACCAGGCCCTACTAGCTAAACACGGAGAAACTACAACAACGCCACACAAGTAGAAAAACTCGAATGCCACAAGGTCCAAAAACTAAAAATCTCGAGCCACACATGTAGAAAACAACACTAAGTTGTGTTGCCCAATGCCAGGTAACCAACTTGGCCACAAGTAGCCACCGAAGTGTACTACACTGCCACAGTCTTGCCACCCTAGGAGGAGTGAACCTGTTTTGCAGTCCAACCACGTAGAGAGGACCACTCACACACTAACCACACAGGAAGGTTGTCCACTCTCTAGACGTCACCAGTCAATGGGCATGTGCTCTACCCATCCTAGCCCCTACAGGGTACGCCTTCTCGGTGTCCTAACTACGATGCCCGAGAACGACCATAGTCTCATGCCTCTAGGTCTAGATTGCACCTTGAGTCTCAGCACCCAAAAATGACTAGAGTATCATATCGTCAGGTCTAGATGGCACCTCAATCCATGGACCTCAGTTTCGGCTTCGTGGACGACATTCTAAGAGTGTCATACCTTCAAGATCCGACGAACACTTGCTTATGGCCTTTTGGTCTCCAACCTCAATCTAGGTAACATGCTCAACCACCTGGGAATATCGTCACATTCCCTGATCCAGGCAACATGTCCCTTTGGTCTCTTGATCCTCTTCACAAAACCATGGAAAACTCATTTTGAAAATATTACCAAATTCTCCTTTAAAATCATTTTCAAAACCACATTTATATCATCCAAGATCTCTACAAAATTGACACACTAGTTGATCATAATTAAATCATCAAAACCTGACTTAAAATCCACAAATAATGGGTTCAGGGGTCTAATTCAGCAAACCAAACTAGGTTTGGTCGACCAAACTTTGGCCCTGACCTGGCATGCCAAATAAAATTGGTCGGTTGAGTCATAGTCCTAAGCTCATCCACTCGAGACCCAAATTGGTAGAACGAAACTGGGTTTGAAGTGTTGATTTCTAGGTCCAAGGGACATTCAAGAGAAAAAAAGCATACTAAATCCAAATTGGCATGCAGAATTCCCCAACTGTTAGAAACAGAGCTAAGCCCTAGGACCCAAAATTTCTTGGTTTGGGAGATTAAACCGGTCTCACCACACATGGCTACAAAACCCACAAAATATACAAAACGAAGACTTGGAAACACTCTATGATTAAGCACAAAAATCACCACGATCTATTCAGCATAGCTCAAGATATTAAATCCGAAATAAAACTCACACATTCAGATGAACAGTTCCAACACATGAATTAAATTGCCTTAAATGCACAATAAATTCTCTAAATTCATGAAATCACTCCCACACATTAAATTCTTGCTATTCTACACATTTTCATGCCAAAACAAAAAGAAAATGCAAGGTTTGTACCTCTGGGACGTTTACAGAGGTTTCACCTCCTCATTAGTGACTCAACTACACCTCAAGCAACTCCATGCACTCCAAGAACCCACACGAGCTTGCACGGCCATAAGGATGAATATCGAAGGTCCTCATAGGTGGGGGTGCTTGGTTGAGCTGAATGTCACCACCACCCTCTCTCTCTCTCTCTCTCTCTCTCAGACTCTTACCAACAGTGGAGAAGGAAAGAGGAGAAGGAGACGTGTAACGACCCAAATTGGAAACAACACTTTGAGCTTGATATTTCATTGGTGTTCTTCTGGTTTTCTTAGTGTTAGATGCAGAGTGTGATGCATTTTATGTTGAATGCATGAAGCATGTGTTTAATACTAGTGGTCTTTTTGAGGTTAGGCGCAACTTATTGGTGCAACTTTCAGGAGCCACATTCTGGTGTAATTTTCTGGCATAAATTGCCGATGCAGAAAGTTCAAATTTCAAAACTCAAGACTTAAGCTGCATTTATGCGGTTTTGGTGTCGCAGCTTAGTTTTGGACGTCATGTCTTGATATTCTAAGGTTGAGTTGTTGAGTGGACCCTTATGGGGACCCTGAGGTTTGTTCCGGGGTTATGGTGGTTGTTGGTGAGCTCTGGCAGCTAGTTTCCTTTTAGCACGAGCCACTTGAGCTATAAGTGGTTGCATGGTTGTGTTTAGGTATTTACAACCCTACTCGGACGTGGGTTCCTCTATAAGTTACTCGGGAATCTTCCTCTATAAGTTACATGAGAATCTTCCTTTGGAAGCTACTTGTGAATCTTCTTTAGGAAGTCACTTATGAGTCTTCCTTCAGAAGTAACTTGTGAATTTTCTTCGGGAAACCACTTGTGAGTCTTCCTTCAGTAGACGCTTGTGAATCTTCTTCAAGAAACCACTTGTAAATCTTCTTTGGGAAGCCACTTGTGAATCTTCTTCGGGAAGCCATTAGTGCGTTTTCCTCTAGAAGCCACTTATGAATCTTTTTCAAGAAGCTACTCGTGAGTCTTCCTCTTGAAGTCATTCGTGAAGCTTCTTTTGTAAGCCATTTGTGATGCTTCTTTTGTAAGCCACCTACTGTAGATATCCCATTCTTGCATTTCCTAGAGTCCATCTAAGATAGGAACATTTGAGGAGTCCTAGATCACATGGCTAAAGATCTATAACACATTCTCTAGATTTTCCATGGTTTATTAAAAAACATACTTGATTTTACCTAAGTCATGATCGTTAGTTGTGGTAGAGCTAACACACTCAAACTAGTGGCAAGCTTGCGTACCTTGAATATTTTTACTTGGTGTGAGTTTACTAGCTGTGGCAGAACTAACACTCTCACTATACTCAAACGAGTGGCAAGTTTAAGTACCTTTAACAATATTTTCCATAAGTTTATTAGCTATGGTAGAGTTAGTACTCTTGTTGCACTCAAATTGGTGGCAGATTTGAGTATTTTAATGTTTAAATAAAATGTTTTATGATTTGTGAAATTTGTGAAGTTTTCTGGACTTTTCACTTGTCTCTTTGGATTAATATAAAAGATAGGGGTAAAATTGCAAAAAACTTAGCTCGCTGCCTATTTGAGAGGCGATGGAACTCGACGCCACATAAATAGGCTACAAGACCCATTGTCACATACACAAACGATGAGTATCCTAGAGTTCTCTCTCGACATATTTTGTCATCATGGACTTTAATATAATATATGGGATTTTTATGAAGTATTATAATGTTTTCCCCATAATTATTAATATTTCTATGATGTTCCTAGCACTTAATTATATGATATATCATATATCATATATGATATATTACATATATCACATAAAATAGCAATGAATTCAGAAAAATGCTAGAAAATTATAAACAAGTGGATGATATCAGGTTTAAAATTATATCTTTATTTTTATCAAAAACAATCTTTTGTGTTAGTTATCACATTTTTGAATGTTATAACTACATATAATTCAAATTAATGTTTAAAAAGAAATAAAAAATCTAAAATATCTGCGACCATACCTACCTGGGAATCTGACGTAGAGTCGCATCAGAGGGAGGATGGCAAAGGTGTAAGATAGGATAAAAGGGAAAAATTGGAGTTGCCACCTAATCTTTTATGGGAAAGACGAGGAAAATCACAAATAAACTACAAAAAGATGAATTAATGTGATGCAAATGAAATGGCCAGATGTCTACAAACCAGAGGATGGATAAAGATTGCTATTATGCACGGGGAAGGTGTTAGGCACCCCTGTACGCCCGAGAAACTCGGTCTTTCTAGTCCAATTCGCTTGCTAGAGACTGAATGAATGCTTGTTAAGCCTAGATTGTGCCCTAATCATGCTAATATGAATGCTAAGACATGACTAGATTGATGTGCAAAATGGTATGCAAAAACTGCAAAGAAATCCCCACGAAATGATAAAATCACAAAACACAACACAACAAAGAAAATCACATGAAATGACAAGGTTTTTGGCGAGAATGGCTTGGGAAATCATATTGACCTCAAGAGAATCAAAAATGCAACCAACTCAAATCATCAAAATCATAGAAAACATTGCAGAAATCAAGATGGAAAAATTGCAAAGAAGTTCATGTAAAATAGGCAAATGGTTACGTGTGAGGAATATCACATAAAATGACAGTCTTTTTGGAAAGAATGTTTTGAAAAAACATACTCATATCAAAAGAATCAAAAGTGGGATCAACCCAAATCGTCAGAATCATGAAAAAATGTCATAAAAACCAAAAGGGGAAAATAATCCGCAAGTGGGCTAATGTGGGCCTTTAAGTCTGTTAGTGTATGCTCTTAGGAAATGAAATCCAAATCAAATCGAAAAATAGGAAAATATGGAATAAAGGGAGTCAAATCAAATATCTAATGAAGGAATCCAAAAACGGGCTGGAGAAAAATCCACGGGAAAACACATGGGATGCAGGCTTACTCAAAAAGGATGGACTGATATGCAAATGTAATGAAAACTATGCAAAAGGCATGAAAGTGTACCTAAATGTGTACAAGATGTTGAGGAATGACTTAGAAAAAGATTATGCTTGACTGAGTACAAAAACTAACATGCATGTGCATGAATTGGTAGCAGAGGGGCAATTTGGTCATTTCAATGGTCAGATGTGATAATTGTGTGCATGTGCATGATACATAGTCCAAGATATGCCAAAATGTATGAAAAATGTCAGGAAAATGTTATTTACAAGGAAATACAAAAAAGACAAGGTTTTAAGAACAAGAAAATGATGTAAACATGATAAAGGACAAGTACATGGACCAAAATGCAAAATTAACAAAAAAACGGGGGAACCTGATTAAAATGTGTTCAGTGACTCTTATCTTAATGTGTAAATGATGGATTAAAAGAAAATGTAGCACTGAGATGTGTGAAAATTACACCTTGGTAATTTCCTGAGAGTTTAGGGTCTAATGTGCAAAATTCACACATAAAGTGCAAATGTGACTACAATGTGAAATTAAAGATCAATTTACAATGCAAACATGATTTTTGAGTGAAAACTATATTTAAGTGTAAAATTATAAATGAAAGAAGTGGAAAATGTCGAAAATGGGTGTGAAAACAATTAAAACCCTAAATGATGAATTTGGAATTAGTCTAAGGGTCTGGATGCAAATTTCCTACACTCAATAACTGTATTTCAGGAATTTAGGGGCCTTCATGCAAAGTTCCTAGGTTTAAATGTGGTGAAAATTCAACTTTTATGATGGTGAGTGTGATTTTAAAATCTTTCAAGGTTCAGAATGCAAATCTCATGATCTCGAGGACTTAGGTGTGAAAAGACAAACATTTACAGGGCTAGAAATGGAATTAAAATTAAATAGGGTAAATCATGCAATATTTTCAGAGAAACAAAGAAAATGTAATTTTAATTAAAAAAATACAGGGGCTAGAGAGTAAATTCCTTGGACCTAATTGCAACATTTTAAAACTATAAAAACATAATTAAAAAGTGAACTAAAAGTTATCTATCACTACCGGTGATTCAAAGATCGTCGGCGGCGATGGTCTGAGAGGTTCGTTCGAGCTCTCCCGACGGCTAATCGTCGATCTGGGTGGCGGAGAAGCTGGAGGAGGAGATGGGGGGAAGATCCAATGGCGCTGATCAAGTCCTCAACGGTTGGAATGTGTCGTCGACTCCCCCTGTCGACGTTCTTCTCCGGCAATAGGACTTCACCTGTAACGTGTCCAGAAGCAGTGGCTTGGCACGACGAGGATCAGAGTGGCTCCAGGGTGGCACGACAATGCTATGGGAAGTCTCAGGCAAAGTTGGAATGGCCTGGAGCACCCTCCCTATCGCGGGCTCTGACGTGACGCTCTGTCGACGTTGGGGATGGCATTGCAGTAGTGGAGGCTGTCCAGCGGAGATCGAAGGGGTTTCGAAGGGTCGTTGGGGGGCTTCCGGTGGCGACGGCCTGGACGACGTGTTGGTGGACCGCTCCACCCACTCAGTGGGTTCGACAGTGGCAGCCTGATGTTGCAGAGGGACGACGGTGACGTTACCCTAGCAACGGGAGGCCATGGAAGCCTCTCCTAAGCAATGGAGCTTAGGGAGGAGAAGGAGGGACAGGGAGGAGAGGCCTCAGGGGGCTCTTCCCATCACAGGAGTTGCGGGCCTCATCGGAGTTGGTAGACCCACCATCGGAGGGAACGGCGATGACGCAAAGGGGGCTCATCCCCGCGAAATCCTGCTAGAAGACTCGGTAGGGTCCTACTGTACTAAAGGAACATGATTCAAACAAGAAGAGGAAGAATTACATGAGGATGAACTGGCTGTCTCCTCACATGTCGGCAGAAGTGCTCCGGTGGACGCTCTGGTAGCAAAGGTCTGGGGCTTCTACGAATGGAAAAAAATGGTTGGAGAGGGAGCTATGGATGTAGGGAAAATGGCTGGGCTTCTTAGGGTCTTGAAGGGGTCTGTTTTGTGGGTTCAAGTGCGCTGCAAGAAGGGTTTGGTCTGTCAGCGGCCGGAGGCTTTTAAACGTTAATCCAACCTTCATCCACCGTCGATCCTCCTCAGTAGTGGCTGGGCGCCGTCCGATGCTCACGTGAGCTGGAGGAGAGCAGCCGAAGATCATGGGAGGATCAGGGATCTGCCTAGTGATCTTGGGATATTGCCAAAGTTGTTGCGAGACGTTGCGGGGGTCACCAGAGATCTAGGGTTGGTCGGAATTATTTTTTTGCATTCCCTAAGTTCTATGGTTGATGAATGTAATGGGTGTTGTTGGCTGGTTTGGGCCTACAAATTGGGCTTCTGATTTGGGTTTTTTTGGTTTTTTTGTTTTTAAGGATTTTTAAGGGTTTTGGGTTTTAGATTTAGGTTTTGTGATTTCAATTAGGTTTTCTTTTTGATTTTGTGATTTTAATTTAAGTTTTAATTTTTATTATTTTGAGTTTGATTTTAAATAAGGGTTTTTCGATTTTAATTAGGGTTTTGAATTTATTTAGGTGTTTTTGGATTTTAATTAGGGTTTTGAGTTTAATTAAATGATCAAGGTTTATGGAGTTTAATGAAATGATTTTGGTTT
This sequence comes from Posidonia australis, assembly GCA_024699735.1. NCBI lineage: Eukaryota > Viridiplantae > Streptophyta > Magnoliopsida > Alismatales > Posidoniaceae > Posidonia > Posidonia australis. The sequence goes on from JAMKQA010000089.1 coordinate 8,535, forward strand.
TTGTATTTTATTATTTTAGGGTTTTTGTAATTTTAATTAGAGTTTTTGGATTTAATTAGGGTTTTTTGGATTTAAATTAGGGTTTTGATTTTAGTAAATGATTTGGGTTTATGGAGTTTAATTAAATGATTAGGGTTTTTGGATTTTATTATTTTAGGGTTTTTGTGGTTTTAATTAGAGTTTTTGGATTTAATTAGGACTTTTGGATTTTATTTAGGGTTTTGTGTTTAATTAAATGACTAGGGTTTTTGGATTTTAATAAGGATTTTGAGTTTAATTAAATGATTTTAAATTAGGGTTTTTTAGGGTTTTATTTTTTTCGGGTTTTTATAAAATTAAATGTATTAAAGTTTTGTGTTTGAGTTTTAATTTAGATTTAATTAGTTTTTTACTTGATTTAATTAGGGATTTAGTTTACATTTTTGTTGAATTGGATTTTTGTTAGGGTTTTGACTTAGATTTTGATTTCATTGGTTTTTTTGTGCTTGAATTTTGTTTGGATTAGGGTTTATTTTTAATTAGATTTAATTTTTTCTGGATTTTATTGGGTTTTACTTGATTAGGGTTTTAATTAGGGTTTTTCATTTAACTAACTTGGTTTAGGGCTTTCACTTAATTAACATGGATTTTAAATTGTTTAAATGAGCTTTATTTGGTTTTGGTTTTAATTTGGGTTTTCACTTAATTAATTTGGATTTTAATTGGTTTAAATGGTTTTTATTTGATTTTGTATATTTAAGTGGATTTTATGTGGTTTTGGTTTGGAATAAAAGTTTTTACTTAATTAATTTATGTTTTTGATGATTTAATTGAGTTTTGTTTGGTTTTGATTTTTCATTATGTGTTTTGCTTAAATTAGGTCTAAGTGGGTTTGTGTGGGCTTATGGGTTTTGGTTGAGCTAGGATTTAGGGTTTAGGTTTGAGAGTTAGGGTTTAAGGTTTGGATATTGGTTGTCGCAACCGGAGCATCTTTCCAAAGGAGCCTGCTATCAAGTGATTGTAGAATCGGGATGTCTACAAATGCCCCTCCTTGAGCGAGGACGAGGGAATCAAGACCGATGCTCAGGGTTGATAGGACACCCCGTCTAAGTCTGCGGGAGAGTGGTACTTGTTGTGGGGCCATGAATCATTTATTCAGTGGATGCATCGAAAAGTCATGACCTGTGGCCCATGTATGATGTTGATGTAAGGGTTGAGCCTGATGCCGGGTGATGCATGAGGACGATGCTGACAATGAGTGGATAGCCCACCCACCCATAGAGGGGAGCACGAGGGATTTCCAACTCATGCCAAGGGATGCCCGCACAAGACTATCGGGCTCGTCGCACAACCAGGGGGACTTGGCAAACGACAGACCTTTCAGCCTCGTAGGAAGCATGGCAAAATATCAGAGTTGCCAACTCAGGGTAGACTGATTACGGATGTCAACCAGATAGCATGGAACATCAGCCTGAATGGTGGGGATGATAGTGTAAGTGGGGAATCAGCAAAGAGGTGGCACCAAGATTCTTCCGGTTGGAACAAATCCAAGATGGGAACATCTAGACTTTGCCTGAAACCTAGAAGAGGATGGAAGTTGGACATCACGGGTTCAATAACCAAATGGTTCTGGTTATTGGCCCCAAGGCAGCATGCAACCATACAAATTGGGCACCAAGCCAAACTGGAAGAAACAAGGTAAAACCAAGCTGCTATCGGTGTGTGAACAAGCGACTGGGAGTTGAAAAGATAGAATTGAGTCACCGTCGGTGTACGAACAACGGCTGGCAATCGCCAAGAGTGAACCGAGTCACTGCTAGTGTATGGACAACGACTGAGAACCATCGAGAGTGAACCAAGTTGCTGCCGATGTACGGACAACGGCTGGGAACTGCCAAGAGTGAATCCAATCACTGCCGGTGTACGGGCAACGACTGGGAACTGCCAAGAGTGAACCAAGTCACTGCCAGTGTATAGGCAAAGGCTGGGAACTGCCAAGAGTGAACTGTGTCACTGCCGGTGTACGGACAACAGCTGGGAAGTGCCGAGAGTGAACCAAGTCATTGTCGGTGTACGAACAATAGTTGGGAACCACCTAAGGTGAACCGAGTCATTGCTGGTGTACAGGCTATGGCTGGGAACCGCCAAGAGTGAACCGAGTTGTTGCCGGTTTATAGGCAACGACTGGGAACCGCCAAGAGTGAACCGAGTTGCTGTCGGTGTACTAGCAATGGCTGGGAACTGCCAAGAGTAAACTGTGTCACTGCCGGTGTACAAGAAACGGCTGGGAACCGTCAAGAGTGAACCGAGTAGCTGCCTGTAGACACCCTAATTTTGCAAGATTGTAGGTAGACTTCTCTGGAATGGACTTTTGGTGGCTGGGCTCTCAATCACTTTTCCCTAAGACCAACTTGACATCCTAACCTAGTTTAATACACAAAAACTAGCCTAAACCCTAAGCGAAAACCCTAAACAAAATCCAAAGCCCTAAACCTAATTCAAAACCTAATCCTAACCCTAAACCCTAATCCAAAACCCTAACAACCTACAACAACCTCTAACCACCTAAACAAACTTAACCACTTCCCACTCCACCATAACAATCTCTAACCACCTAAACCAACTTAACCACTTCCCACTCAATCTAACAACTCTAACAAACTTTCATAACAACCCTAACCTCTTCTCTAACCACCTAGCCATATAACTCAATAAATACCCCCATTTGCATCTTAGAAAAAGGGGAGAAAAAGGAAAGAAAACGGGGGAAAAGGAGAGAAAAAAACTTAGAAAATTTGATAGGAGCGCAACCAAGGAGAATTGTTCCAACCAAAGGAAGCTCAGATCAGAGAGGAAGCTTAGAGAGGAAGAAATATAAGAGTCCAGGCCAACTTCGGCCACCTCCTTGGAGAGCTCTAACGACCTCCTCCACTGCCAACTCAGGTAAGCCACTGGTCGGAGCCCATTTCCCTTCCATTTCTTCCCTTGGGCCTTCCTCTACCTCCCTGGTGTCATTCCAGTAGAGGAAGGAAGTTTTTTGGTAGGATTTTTGAGTTTGGTTGGCCGCCAAGTCGTTTTCTGGCAAGCTAGGTGGGGAGAAGATCCATAGAGCAGTTGGAGGTCCCCGAGGGTGTGGGATTGGTAGGTTTCTTCTCCTTGAGCTTTTCCACCCACTAGAACACTACGATGACCTCTTTGGAAGCCATCGAGAACAGATCGCCGTCTGTAATACTCGCCATTGCTAGAGAAGACGACTGGCAGTGGAGATTGTTTGGGCAACTCATGTGTCCCAGCCCTCTCCCGCGCATTAAGAATCTTCCTCCCCTCCTCCTTGAGCTTCCTATGGTATAACTCGACGCCCCAAGGTCCATGTTTCCTCCTACTGTTGAGCTCGCCGAAGAAGATTGGGTCGACGGCGAGCATGATCAGGAGGGGGAGAAGCAACGACGTTTCTTGCCTTTAAATGGTGAGAAAAGCTCCTCTCCACGCCATCAGCCTTCCTGGAGCCTTGGTCTGCCATTCCAGCACCTCCAATGGCCTCTTCTTCCCCATCACCGTCGCCGGAGTTGCGACGACGGCGAGTGAGGTGGGGAGGAGATTGGGATCGCTCAACACCTGATCCAAGCCGTTAGATCTTCCACCCTTTCTTCTCTATTGCTCATAGTGTGCTTGGATGCCAAATCAAAGCCATTAATAGCATCCCAGATGGCCGTCGATAGCAAGGTTCCGTCGTCGACGGTCGTCATTTCTTTTTTTAAATAAATAAAAAAGTTTCTTTTGAAATAACTCTATATTTTTTCTTCTCTTACAACTAAGTCCTTATTTTTTGCATTTAAGCCCCTACATGAGTTTTAAAATCATTTTAATAATGATTTGTTTTGAAAATTGTAGTGTACCCTTGCAAATTTCTTTTAATAGTTCACAGGCATTAAATTTTGATATAAAACCCTCTGGTTTTGTTTTCATTCATTTTAAGTCCATAACTTGCACAAAAAATCCTGAACTTCATTAAAATTATTCTGGATGAATGTTTTTCTGGCATAATTGCAAATTAAACCCTGGACAAGGTGGATTTGATCTGGAGTAGGCTGTTAGCTGCACAGAGTCGGCAAAAGAGCTATGCCGACAGGAGGTGGAGACCGCCGGAGTTTCTAGTGGGAGATTATGTGTTCTTGAAGGTGTCGCCAACCATGGGTGTCATGCTGTTCGGGAGGCGTGGCAAGCTGAGTCCTCGCTATATTGGCCCGTACCAGATCACCCAGAGGATCGGTGAGGTTGCTTATTGGTTAGATCTACCACCAGAGATGTCGTCCATGCACGACGTGTTCCATGTCTCCATGCTGAGGAAGTGCCTGGCTGACGTTTCTCATGTGATCCCAATTCAGCCAGAAGGGCTCCAGGAAGATTTGTCCTTTGTGGAGGATGTCGTCCAGATTGTTGACTACAACGAGCAGGTGCTACAGAACAAGATGATTCTCCTGGTTTTGGTGCTATGGCGGCATCATGGAGTCGAGGAGACCACGTGGGAACGTGTAAAAGCCATCCTAGCCCAGTACCCATACCTTTTTGCCTAGTGATTTCAACGGTGAAATCTTCTTTTAAGGGGGTTAGGATGTAACACCCGTAAAATTCATTTTGTAATTATTTACAGTTTATGAATTTTATTCCTAGACGGGTGTTACTGTTCTAAGGTCCGTTGCGTGGTTCTGTGCATTTGGGCTTGGGCCACATGGGCTGGCTTCTATTTGAGTGTCCCTATGCGTGGTTGGCACTGTGCATTGTGGCACTATGTGTGTGGGGCCCAGGTGTGGGTCTGTGTGGGGACCTAGTGGGGTCCCCGTGGGGCCCACATGTGTGGGCTGTTGGTTGTGGCCGGTGGTTGGGCGGAGTGGTTGGTTTCCCTTGCGGTGTGCCAGTGGCTGAGACACGCAGGTGGGCACGTTCTCCGCTACTACGGGCGTAGGCTTTATTAACCGCACCGCTCTCCTCTGTCGCCATCGCCATCTCTTCTTTCCTTCTTTTTCCTTTCGCTTCCTCCTCGACGTGCATCCCTTTTCTTCCCTTACCTTCTTTCTCTTCCTCCCCACTCTTCCTTCTCCATCCTTCTCCTTTTCCCTCCTCCTTTCCACTTGTCTCCCTTGTTTCCCCTATTCTTCTATCGCGCGTGTGCCCCCAGAAAGAGAGAGAGATCGAGGGAGTGACGCGGAGGGATGTGGTTGGTCGGAGTGGTGCACGGAGCTTGCGTGGCATGCTCCCGTGGTCGTGGTGAGGCTGTGGTCGCCGGAGTTCGCCGGAGTCGGTCGAGAATCATCGGAGGTGTTTTTCAGGTACGCATCTCCACCTCGTGTAATAGAGAGCATGAATTGATAGAAAATGCTAGGATTGCATGGAATCTAAGAAAATTTACTTCCCTAGAATTTATTGTGATTTATTGAGAATTTGTGGAGCATTTATTGGGCATTTATGCCGGTGGTTGCATTTTGGGTCGTTTTAACCCTTCTACCTTTGTGATTTTATATCTTGATGCATGGTGAATGGATTTTAGTTGGGTTTTGGAGTAGACTCGAGGGTCTACAACATATGTTTTATGCAAGATTTTTGGTGTTTGTTTAGGGAGTTAGATCAGACATCACAGTTGGGACGATTTCGGACGATAGGGTTTGGGTCATTTTCTGGTTTCGCATAATTCGACATACTGAATGGAAACGGCATACCGAATCAAGGGATTTTGGTATACCGATTCCGCTCGACATACCATTTTTCAGTCAATTTAGGTCCTCTGGTTGAGATTTGGTCATCCATTTTTGGGCGGTATACCGAATTTGAAATGAGTGTTGACCGTTGACTTGATTCGATCGATCGATCCAGATCGGCCTACCAAATTAGGGGTTTTCGGCATACCGAACTTGATTTCGGCATGCCAATTCTCGACCCGAATGTGTTTATAGAATGTGTTTTCTGAGGACTTTCTGGATTGCCGTGTTTTGTCTCTGTAAGATGGGATTGTGGGCCATTAGTGGTGGTCTCTTGGGACACCTAATGCGCCATTTTGCCATGGTTTTGGAAGAGTTTTCAAAGGATATGAAAATGGTTTGGAAATTGGATTTCAAGGAATAGTTGGCCTGGTTTGGAAAATGTTTTCCTAGTTTTTTGTGTGCGGGCCGAGACTGTGTGGGACCGTGTCATTGGGTCTAGGGAATGTGACGACATTCTTGGGTGGTCGGGCACGACTCCCTGGTTGAGGTCAGGGGTCGAGATACCTGAGGCTAAGGGGCGTCAGGTCCTGGAGGTATGAGACTCCTTGACTAGGATTGTGGTCCGCGGGTTGAGGTATCTTGTGGCATGATGGGGAGGTATGATACTCTTGCTGTCGCTGTGAGCACTGAGGCTCGAGTGTTGTCAGGTGTGGAGGTATGACACTCCTTCCTAAGCATCGTGTATAGAGGACGTTGTGAGGAGGCGTACCCTGTGGTGGCCAGTGCGGGTGGGACACGTGCCCCGTAGCTGGTAGTGTCCTGAGAGACAGGACAACCTTCCCGGGGAGGGGTTCGCTTCTGAGGGTTCTCCTGAGAGAAGGGAATCACGAGACGGTGAACGCTCCTGCATAGGGTGGCCATCACCGTGGCAGTGTAGAACGCTGGGGTTGCTCCTCAGTGGACTACGTGTGGCCAAAGTTAGGTTGCCTAGCAGAGGGCTTCCTGACTCACTGTGTGTGGTTTTGGCCATTGAGGGCCTTTGCTTATGGCTTTGGGCTAGTGGAGCCTTGGTTTGTGGTTTTGGCCGGTGTGGGCTTGATCTATCAGGTTTTGAGAAAATGGTTTGCGAAAGGAATTTAAAAGGGAAAATGATTATAGTTTTGTTTTCCGCGGTTTTCGTGGAGTGCGTACTGGGTGACTTTGGTCACTCATGCATTTTCCTTGTGGTTTTGGTTTACAGGTGCAGACATGCGATTGGCTTAGCGTAGTGCATATAGATCAGAGTCCTCTAGCCGCACACACAAGTTCCTGGTAGTTTGATATTTGCTGTTTAGCATTAGTTTTCCCGTAATTTAATTTGTTTAAATTATTGTGGAAATTTTGGGGCATGACATCCACTCTATCTGACCATTTGACTGAGGATGAAATGTCGTGGTATAATTAAGTACTATGCCAAAAGTCTCCTGTACGGTCCTTTAAAACCTCTAAGTGAACCCTATATCTCTATCAGACATGATGGACATGGGGCACCATGTAACTAGACAATTTTTGACATGTCTAGCTCTACCAATCAGTGTATCGAAAGATTCACTTGGATAGCAAGGAAGTGCACTGACTTGGTCAACTGGTCTACAATCACTCATGTAGTGTCATTCTTTCTCCTAGTACATGGCAAACAAATCACAAAATCCATGAAGACTTGTTCCCACTTCTACTCAAGAATTTTTAATGGCTGCAAGGTTCCTTTAGGCTTCTGATGTTCTGCCTTGACCAACTAGTAGCTCATGCACCTCGCCACATGGTCAGCAATATCTTTCTTCGTGCCAGGCCACTAAAAACTCTTTTTCATGTCTCGATACATCTTGGTACTTCCTGGATGAATGATGCATTTGGACTGATGAGTCACATCTAGTAGCCTCTGGCTAGCCTCCATGTGCTAGGGCACATACAACATATGATCATATTTCAACTCTATATATGCTTGAAAAGTGATGCTCTGCTTAGCCTCCAGCTTCTTGAAGATAGCCTAAACAAAAGGAGCTGACTATTGATGAGTAATAATAAAATCCACAAGCTTGGGGGTAATTTTTAAGTTGGCCACCTAGGCTCCAACCGTTTCCCGAGCTTGCCACCTAAGCCTATAATCCACCAGGTCCTCCAGCATGGCCCACTCCTTGACCATCAAGCTTTCCATCACATGCGTATGTTGGCTCAGAGCATCGACAACCACGTTGGCTTTCCTAGGATGGTGGGACAAACTAAAATCATATTCCTTGAGATACTTCACCTACTGATGTTGTCACATGTTGAGATCCTTTTGAGTAAATATATATTTTAGACTCTAATGATCCATGTAGACCATAAACTCCTCTCAATCTAAATAGTGCCTCCACTGCTTGAGTGTGAACACCATGATAGCACTTTCCAAGTCATAGGTAGGATAGTTCTTTTCATGATCCTTTAGCTAGAAAGACGCATAGATTATGATGTTACCATGTTGCATTAGAATACAACCCAACCCAACACCACTGGCATCACAATACACTATGAAGCCACCACATTCAGAGGGCAAAGTTAACATAAGAGCTGAAACTAGATGAGCCTTCAACTCATTGAAACTCACTTTGTAGTCTTGGTCCCAAACAAATGAAACTTCCTTCTTGGTTAGAGCTATCAAAGGTACTGTAATGGAAGAGAAATCCTAAATAAACCTCCTGTAATAACCTACCAAACCCAAGAAACTCTTGATCTCAAATACTGTCCTAGGTCTCTCTCAACTGCTCACTGCCTCCACTTTAGAAGGATCCACTCTGATGCCTTCTTTAGAAATAAAATGACCAAGGAACATAACTTCGCTCAGCTAGAATTCACACTTGGAGAACTTAGCATATAGCTTATGCTACCTTAGAGTGTCCAGCACTACCGTTAAGTGCAAGGCATGAGTCTCCACACCTAGAGAATAAACCAAAACATTGTCAACAAATACTACCATGATCTAGTCCAGAAAAGGCCTGAATACCCTATTCAGTAAGTCCATGAATGTGGTACATGCATTGGTTAAGCCGAAGGGTATAACCATAACTCATAATGGTTGTATTACGGTCGGAAAGCAGTTTTCTAAATGTCAGAGTCATAGATTTTTAGTTGGTGATATCAAGACCTTAGATCGATATTTGAAAATGCCGAAGCAGACTACAACTGGTCGAATAGGTCATCATAATGGGGCAAAGGGTATATGTTCTTTATTGTCACCTAGTTTAGCATCCGATAAATTATACACAACTGAAGTGAACCATCCTTCTTATAGACGAATAAGATAGGCGCTCCCCACGAAGCTACACTTGGTCTGATAAACTCCTTGTCTAGCAACTCCTGCAATTGGATCTTGAGCTCTCTCAACTCCACTACTGCCATATGATAAGGAGGCTTCAATATAGCATCAATGGAGAACTCTACATCTCTATGAGGTGCCATTCCAAGTAATTTATTAGGAAAGATCTTGGGATATTCATACAGCACATAAATGTTGTGAACACCCTACGTAGAAGACATGAAGGTAACAACACTAGTTAAGTACCCTACACATCCCTAAACTAAAGACTTATAAGCCTTCATTATTGAAATAATAAGCTTAGGCTCACCCTAGCACACACCTTGCACAAAGAAGGAATCTTCACCATTAGATCCAATGTACACTCTCCTTCAAGCATAGTGAATTAAATAAGAATAATGAATCATCTAGTCCATGTTAAGTATCACATTGTACTCTTGCATGTCCATAATGATGAGGTTGGCATCAAACTTCCTGCCATTAAGCTCCATGCTGATAGAACGCAGGTATCTCTAGGCCAAACTGTAATCCCCTAGTGGTGTCACCACGTTGAGATGAAAGACCAGCCATGTTGGTTTATCCTTCGTTTCTACTATAAAAGACTCAGAGACATAGGAGAAAGAACTCCCTAAGTTAAAAAAACCTTAGACATTTGGCCCACCACAAGAAAAGAACTTAATGGCCTAGCACATCAATAAAACAACATTATCAAATTAAATAATTGTCCATAGTACTAAGGAAGTTACAAACAGATACACAGAGGGTTATACAACACAAGCTACATATCCTTACCCTCCACAACATTCCCAGAAGGTCTGACATTAGGAGCTATAATAGTGAAAACTCGTTCCCCTAGTCGGGTGCTGCGCTGTGCATCCTACCTTCTTAGGAGGATCTGGACAAGACTTCTAGACATGTTCGAGTTTCCCATAGTTATAACACACCATCTCGATTGGCACTTGTTGTGGATAAGGGTAATTTATAGCAAAGTGGCTCACCTAGCCACACTGGTAGCAAGATTTCCCTCCAAATGCACTGGAACCAGCCTAACTGGAGATGACATCACTCCTACTTGCAAAACTGTGTTAGCCACTAGCAACACCATTGGACTTCTCCTTCCTTCTCTTTCTAGGGCTACCCAAGCTACTAGGTGTAATTCCCCATTGCATCACATAATAGTACCAGTACTACTCAAACTATTTATTAAATGATTTACTATAAAAGAACTAAGATTAATAAGGAAAAATAAAGTCTACCACTATCTAGAACTTTAGTGTGTGGCTATATGGCTCCTTTTATGTACACTAGAATCAGATTGCACCTAGTATGCACTCACCAAAAACCACAACAAAACCACGAGAAAACCCACAAATCATGGTTATCAAATAATAAAGTCAAAAGCCATCTCAAATTCATAAATCTAATTCACAATTTCCGGAAATCCACTTTGCAAAATATGTCCTTTTCAAACAATCATTCATTTTCCTTTGAAATCACATGTTCTTTGTAAATCATTTCATGCATTCACAAACCAAATCCTCATTTGAAAACATTTTAGAAAATCACACATAATAAAAGCAAAACCTATCGTGTCACCCTTGCCATGGGTGACTGACCAGCCACAAGTAGTTGTTGAAGACTCCTGCTTCTCTTAATTGCACTACCATGGTGAACTACCTCATGTAGGAGTCCAACTGCCCTAGCCATAGCCTCACTATATCTCATATATCTCACATGCTTGGGGTGCGTCCTTTGATGCCATTTGGTGCCTAGGAAACTGGGGACTCCAACCCCAGACCCAGCTAGCACCGGCAAAGAGGGTAATCCATTGACTTTCACTTAGGCCCTACAGTACCACAACCAGAGTCACGTTCTCTTTCACCCAGACACGTCATCGGTAACCATGACCTATGACTCGTAATTGACTTTGCTAGTGTCTTATCTCCTTATCAACTACAACCCTACCGCTACGTGGATCGAACCAAAAACCACGAAAAATTTTACAAAACTTGCTTTTCGTTTTTAAAATCATTTTCAAAATATTTTTCATCGTAGGAACCATTATCAGAAATCAAAACCACCATTAAACATAATCATTTTTCTTACAAAAATTAGTCTGTCAAAATTGTGGTGCTGATCCATAGCACCATTCTGTGGGATCAGTATGTAGGCCAAAGCCATGAGTCGGGTTTTTACTGTTAGACCAAAAGCTAGAGAACGAATTATCAAAAATTGCCTGAAATGAGAGCCACCAACAGACCCATTTCTGACACTCTAAAAATTACACAAAATACATAAAACTAATGAGCTCTATGTCTTCTATCATTTGAGATAAAAATAACTTGAAACAGACTTGTATAACTCAAGATATAAAAAACCTAAATCTAGTAAACTCACTGTGCAATCACTATAACAATACATTGAAAAATCACTCTAAATCTATTAATAAATTACTGCAAATTCATAGCTAGCTATGGATCATCAAATCTAAGATAAACTACACATTTTTCATGGAATTAAATAGAATTAATGGCAAAAAGGGAAGGAGGACACGTATATAGTGCTTCTCTAGCGGCTCTGGGTTTTTTTGGCGAGCCTCCCTCCACCTCTCAGACCTCTCTCTCTCTTTCTCTCTCTATCTAGTTCTCCTTCTCCTTTGGTCTCCCTTTGTGACACCTGGGCCTGATTATCTATTTTAATGGTAAACCATGTAACTAATTGTAATGGTCTCCCTCAGTGACACCTAGGCCTGATTATTCATTTTAATGGTAAACCATGTAACTAATTGTAATATAGCATAAATGGTTTATTAATGAATAATCTTTTGTTCCTTGTGATTGTGAGGATTTGGTTGGCTTACTATCATCTAGTTGTGATTTGGGAGCAATGTAGAGTCTGATTTGAGGATACATAGTTGCCTTGGTTTACGTGCCTATCATTTCTTCTTTTTCTTTTCTTCTTTTTATTTCCTTCTTTTTCTCTTTTTTTTTTCTCTCTCTCTCACGAGCCACACCATCCCCGGCTTCTTCTTCCCCTTTCCCGACCCGTGCCATGACGAGACGGTCGTCCATGCCTCCCCGTCTCTTCCGATGCGATAGGTGGTCGACGCGATACGGGAGGAGGACAAGATAAAGTGGGGTGGAGGCTGTGGAAGAGGTGGAATGGAGACTCAAGAGAAAAGAGGGAAAGGAAGGAAGGTGCGCGAGCTAAAGGAGTGTCGAGCCGTGGTCCGTCGGTGGGGAGAAGGCTTCACTGGAACAAGGAGAGGCTCACCGAAGTTGGGGGAAGCTTGCTGAAGGAGGTACACAACCCCTCTTCTCCTCCATTCTCTTCTTATAACCTGACATGTTAAATGCATGAAAATAGAGATAAATGCATATAGAATCGTAGAAAAATAGTAGAATGGATGGAAATGTGACAAATATAATTAATATGTAGATATCATGTGGTTACGATGGAAATTAGTAGGGTTATACGAGATTTAGAGATGCATACTACAGTAGTCGTTAGTGAGCTTCACTTCATTGTGATTTTCGTATGAATTGCATAGTTAATTGTTTGATGAATGGTTTGGGGGGTTTTGAAGTAGACTCAAGGGTCTAACCCCATGATTTATTGGTATTTTGTGATGCATGTTTGAGGGGTCAGCCGAATGCTTCCACTTCCGACGAATGTGTTGGCTAGAACAAGGGAGGTGCCCTGGTTGCGGGCAATTCGGCATACCGAACTGTATTCGGCATACCGAATTCCTGTCAGATTAAGCCAGGATAATTGGTTTTGGTGGGCTGAAATCATCTGGTCGACCGAAATAGGGAGTTTCGGTAGACCGAAATAGGGAGTTTCGTTATACCGAAAATGTTTGGCATACCGAACCAAAGATTTTTGGTAGACCAAACCTAGTTTTCGGTTTGCTGATTTTGCCTTGGCCCATATATATATAAATGTGAACATAAAATGGAAATAAAAGGTTTTAAATGCACAATGAGCATGTGTTAATGGTGTTTTCTCCATGTAAATGACATGGGGGAATATGGAACCTAAATAAGTATATTTGGGAATGGTTTTGGATTTTAGACTCTAAAAATGAATAAAAGTGATTAAATGTATGGTTTTTGAGTAATTTTGGGTATGAGACCCAATTTATGATTTAAAAAGCATGGTTTTTCATGAATTAAGTTGAGACCCCAGAAGAGGGTTAGGTGTTGCATGGGAAAAGATTCCTGCAATCAAGAGAACGAAATGGGAATGGATTGAAAAGGAAAATTTAAAGAGTTTTGGAAATAAAACACAAGTAATGTGTTAAGAAACCACGGGGGTTGGTATCGACAATGTGGTAGGAGTATGAGGCTCCAATGAAACTAATTGTCAAATACGACTATGGTTGCCGTGCTTGAGATGGTGTAGGTTGAGCCTGGGTATGTGGGCCTAGGTGTTCGGGTCATCGAGCTCGTGACGGTGTAGGCTGGGCCTAGGAATATGAGACAAAGGTGTCTGGGTCACCGACGGTGTAGGCTGAGCCTAGGTTTTTGAACCAAGTTGTTCGAATCACCGATGAGACGTCAGATAAAGACGTATCTTGGTGTTTATGAAATGGAATTGAGGTTGGTTGGTCGAGGCAGTGTCATCCTACAAGGGGAATTTCACCGTGGCAGTGCAGAGAGGTAGGGGAAATGGTGTCCTCACCTACTGCTTGTGCCCTTGGTTACCCCTGATCAAGGTAACATCAATAAAGAAAAGTGGAAATGAATAAGAAAGTGTGTGGTTTTGTGAAAAATAAAGAAATATAGTTTGGCTAGGATTGGACTTGTGAATGGTTCTAAAATCTTAGAAATGAATATGAATTGTGTTTTAACCAGTTACCAGCCAACGTTTGTGATTTTGGTTTTGAGCCCGAGAAGCATGGTGTTTTAGGTTGGATCTGGTTGAAAATGTGGATTTCTCAGAATATGAGAATGGTTTTGAAAAAGTATAATAGAGAAATGAAAGATGAGTTTTGGGAAAAATATGGTTTTGGAAACAATTTCCAAATGTTTTAAAAAGAAACGGAAAGTGAATTTTGAGAAAAGCATAGTTTTGGGAACAGATTCCCAAGTGATTTCAAAGGAAAAGGAAATAATGTTTTAAAATTGGATTTTCAAAAGAAAACCAAGTTTTATAAATTAAAAGTTGAATTTTTGACGTTGTTGCTGGATTTTGTTGTTTGTGTGTTTGGGGCGCGTAATAGGTAACTATGATGTCACTCACGCGTGCTTTGTTTGGTTTTTAGGTGCAGATCGTATGCAGTCGAGTTTCGACGTCGGAGTAGGAGCTTCTAGCCACACATCGTTTCCTGGAGGTGAGCCTTAGTTACAGTTATTTAATTTTACTATAATTAGTGTAATTTTGCTTATGATACTGTGCTCTTGGTAGCATGCCCGAGATCGGGGCGTTACACCCTCTCTTTGCCCGATGCCAGCCTCCCCTCAACTCCTTTTATTTCCTCTTGAATTTGTCACCATTCGCTACCACATCTACGGTAGCTGCCCGAAGACATGATTGTAGGGCATGGCAGAAGTCGGTGTAGGTAGGGTAAGGGGAGGTGCAGCGCCGTTGTTAGGATATGGGGAGCACAATGGAAGGTGGCAACCTACTATGTGTTACTGTACTCATTTGACATTTTCCCCCGTCTATGTTCCACACATGTACACGGTTACAAAATGCCAAAATACCACATAGTATAGGGAACTAGGGAAAGACACAAGCACAACAAAGAGAATTAAACACACACCAAGCAAAATAATCCCTATTCACATAATCCACTTATACATTAACAAGGGTACATAATTACAATACTCTGGTTTTCTAGATAGGGAAAATGCAGGACCACTCTGTGAGACTGACTTGTAGTCCATATACACAAGACGAGTCTGCAGTTGGCTTATACAAGTGTCTAGATATTATATCCTACCCCCTTAAAAGAATTTCGTCCCTAAAATTCACTTCTATTAGAATAAGTTGGGGTACCACAATTGAATATCTGCCTCACGTTCCTTTGTACCATGGTGTTGCCACTAAACCAATACTAAGGGAATCACTTTCATCCTGACGATTTGTTCCTTTCGATCTAGTATCTAAACTGCATCCTCCACCATAGATAAGTCCTCCCATAGCTCCTTTGGCTACACTGGTATCACCTAGGACTTTTCTACCAAGCACTCATGTAGCATAGACACATGGAAGATGCTATGCACACTTAGGGAAATCCAACTTGTATGCCACTTCACCAACCCTTCGAGAAATCTAGTAGGGTCCAAATAGCTAGGACTCAACTTCCCCTATTTTTCAAACCTCGCCACTCCATTAATTGGTGATATCTTTAAGAAAACGAAGTATCCTACTTTGAATTCCAAAGGTCTTCGCCTCTTGCCTGTATAGCTCTTCTGTTGATTTTGTACAACTACCAACCTCTTTTGAATTAGGTCCACTTTGTCTTCATACTACTGCACAATCTCTAGGCTCACAAGCTGATGTTTGCCTACTATACTCCAATAGGTGGGTGTTCTACATGGTTTGCCATATAGTGCTTCATATGGTGTCATCCCAATGCTGGAGTGATAGCTGTTGTTGTTGGTAAACTCGATTAGCAACAGGTGCTCGTCCTAGCTTCTTCCAAATCTAGGCCACAAGCCCTCAGCATATCCTCCAGTGTTTGAATAGTTCTTTCTGTCTGATCGTTTGTGTGAGGGTGGAAAGTGATGCTGAAGTTCAATACAGTGCTAAATGTCACCTACAATGCTCCCCAAAACTTCGATTTGAATCGGGTGTCTCTATCAGACACAATTGACATTAGTACTTTGTGCAGCCAAACTATTTCAGACATGTGCAACTTTTCTATCTTTGACAATGGAAGATTCACCCTCATGGACAAGAAATGTGCTAACTTTGTGAGCCGATTCACAATTACCCAGACTGTTTCATTCTTACTCCTGGTCTTCGGTAATCCTATCACAAATCCATCGACACATGCTCCCTTTTCTAGGCTAGAATAACCAAAGGTTGCAAAATTCCTTTGGGCTTCTAGTGCTCAATCTTCATCATCTAATAGGTCACACACTTATCCATGTGCTCAATAATCTCTCTTTTCATCCCAAGCCACCAAAAATTTCTTTTCAGATCCTCATACATCTTGGTACTTCCTAGGTGATTTGTGTATCTAGATTGATGGGCTTCATCAAGCAATCTCTATTTCACCTCCATCACTTGAGGCACGTATTGACACAGATCATTTCTAAGCCCTCTATTTACACCAATACAGAAATGAGGTGCCTCTCTCGCCTCCAGCTTCAGCTAAATGTCTCGCACGAATGGATTCAACTATTAAGCTACCACAATTGCTTCCAATAATCTCAAGAGAATAGACAAATTTGCCATCCAAGCTCTAATAGGTCCTTAAGACTGCTTCCATGGTCTCCACTCAACCAACCTTTCCAATAGATGCCATTTCTTGATCATTAGGTTGGCTATAACATGAGGTCATCTACTCAAAGCATCAGCGACCACATTAGCCTTTCCTGAGTCATAGGATAGACTGAAGTCATAATCCTTGAGGTACTCTACCCACCTTCACAGTCTCAAGTTTAGATCCTTTTTGTGTGAAGATGCACTTTAAGCTTTGATGATACCTCGATCTATTTGCCACACAAACAATGCCTCTAAAGCTTCAATGCAAATACCACTACAGCCATCTCCAGGTCGTGGGTGGGGTAATTCTTCTCATGGTCCTTCAGCTGATGGGAAGCCTATGCCACTACCTTCTCATGTTGCATTAGGACACATCCTAATCAAGTTCCATAGGCATCATTGTATACGGCAAAGCCTTTACTTCTAGAGGGTAGAGTCTGGACTAGAGATGTGACCAGACAAACCTTCAATTTATTGAAACTCTCTTCGCACTACCAATCCTAGATGATGGGAATTTCCATCTGAGTTAGACTAGTCAAAGGTGTTGTAATCTTGGAGAAATCCTAGATAAATCTCCTATAATATGCAGCCATGCCCAAGAAACTTCTGATCTTTATTACATTTTAAGATTGATCCAACGGCTATTTGCTTCCACCTTGGCTAGATCTACCTTGATACCTTCTCCTAAGATGATATGGCCAAGAAATGCGACCTCTTCCAGCCAAAATTTGCATTTGGAGAACTTTACATAGTGCTGGTACTACCTTAGTGTCTCTAGCACAATTCTTAGATGCATTGGGTGGGTCTTTACATCAAGAGAATTTACCAGCACATCATCCATGAATACTACTACAAATTAGTCTAGGTAGGGCTTGAATACTCTATTTATAAGGTCTATAATGGCAGTTGGTGCATTCGTCAACCCTAATGGCATGACCAGGAACCCATAATGGCAATACTGAGTCCGAAAGGCTATATCTTATGCACATTTGATTCCCAGATCTAGAGTTGGTGATATCCTAATCTCATGTCTATCTTTGAGAAAACCGATGCTTCTTACAACTAGTCAAACATGTCATCTATCCTAGGCAATGGGTATTTGTATTTCATAATGATCTGGTTCAACATCTGATAGTCGATGCATAGTCGGAGTGAACCATCCTTCTACTTGACGAACAACATCAACGCTCCCTAGAATGATACACTCAGCCAAATAAATCCTTTGTCCAATAGTTCTTGCAGTTGGGTTCTAAGCTCCCTTAACTCAGCAGGTGCCATTCTATAAGGAGTCTTTGAGATTAGGCTTGATCCTAGTACCAAGCCAATCAAGAACTTTACTTCTCTATATGGTGGCATATCAGGTAACTCGTTTGGAAAAACATCAAGGTACTCTTGGACAACTAGTTTATCTTGTATCCTTAGAATTGGCGAAGAGGTTACCATCACACTGGCTAGATATCTGACACAACCTCTTGCCAAGTGGCGATAGGCCTATATTGTCGAGATACTTTCTTGGGATCACCCAATCTGATTCCTTGCACCATGCACCATCCTTGGTCTAGACATTCTACCTACACTCTCTTCTTGACATAGTCTATCATTGTTGAATGCTATGCCTCCCAATATGACATCATACTACTACATATCCATTATGATTAGATTGGCTCTGAAATTCTTGTCTCCCAATTTAACATCGACTGACCACAAATATCTCCATGCTAGGCTGTGCTCTCCCAATGGGGTCACCACGTTAAGATGGAAAGCCAACCTAGTTGGCCTTTCTCCAATCTCAGTCACAAACGACTTAGAGATAAAAGAGAACAAACTCCTTGAGTCGAACAAACTCAGGTCATTCGGTCAACCACAAGAAAGGATCCTAACAACACACATCATGACCACAAACCGTAATTATTATTATTGAAAGTAGTACTAGATACATTACTACATAAAGATCCATATTACAATTCATCATTGCTCCATACCCTCTACAGCGTCCCCTGAAGGACCAGCATTAAGAGCAGATATAGCAAACGCTTACCCTTTAGTGGGTTGATGAGGTGCATCTCCAGCTGGCTTTAAAGGATCAAGGCAGCTCTTCTGAATATGTCTGGCCATTCCACAGTAGTAGCAGACCACATTGTCCAGGTTTTGTTGCCGGCATGTATACTGTGTCGCTATATGCCCCATCCATCCATAGAAGTAGTAGGATTTTCCTCCTAAGCCACTGGCTATATCTAGCACTCTCTTTCCCAACAACACTGTGTCCTTCCTCAGTAACTAAACCAAGGTGTTCCTTCCTTTTCTTTCTAGTGCTCCCAGAACTTCTAATGCTCAGCACCCTAGAAGCAGAAGGCCAAAGAGCGTACATGTTCCCCTTTCCTTTAGGATGGTCTTCCAGAAATAGCCTTCGTTCACCCTCATGTTGGGTTGCCAGTTCCACTGCATTTGTCAAGGTCTGACACTAGTAGCCTAAGACTTCAACCTGAGTACTAGGCGCAATCCTTTTACAAAATCGTTTGACTTTACACTTTTTTGTATCTGTAGACACCTTGATTTTGCAGTCACTTGACAACAGGCTCCTTTGGAAGATGCTCCAGTTGTGACCACCAAACTTAAACCCTAACTTCACCAAAGCCCTAAACTCACAAGCCCATTCAGGCCCACACAAGTCCACTCTAACCTAATCAAAAATCAAAACATAAAAAAGCTAATTTAAAACATTTAAAATCCAAATTAATCAAATAAAAACCCCAATTAAAACCAAAGTTAAACAAAATCCACTTAAATCCACTTAAAATCTAATTAAATTTAGTAAAAGTCCTAATTAAAAATCAAATAAAATCCACTTAAAATCCAAATCAATTAACTAAAAGTCCTAATTAAAACCAAAATCAAATAAAATCCACTTAAAATCCAAATTTAATCAAGTGAAAACCCTAAATAAAATCAAAATCAAATAAAATCCATTTAAACCATTTAAGATCTAAGTTAATTAAGTGAAAATCCTAATCCAAGTTAATTAAGTGAAAAACCATAATAAAAATCATAATCAAGTAAAACCCAATAAAATCCAGCAAAAATTAAATCTAATTAAAAAGAAACCCTAATCGAAACAAAAATCAATCAAAAAACCATTGAAATCAAAATCCAAGTCAAAACCCTAATAAAAACCAATTAAACCAAAATTTAAACTAAATCCCTAATTAAATCAAGTAAAAAACTAATTAAATCTAAATTAAAACGCAAGCACAAAACTTTAATCCAATTAAATTCAGGAAAACCCTAAAATAATAAAACCCTAATTAAAAATCAATTAATTAAATCACAAAAACCCTAAAATAATTAAAATCCTAAAAAACCTTAGAAACCCTAAACTAAAATTAACTAATTAAATCACAGAAACCCTAAAATAATTAAAATTCAAAAAACTCTAATTTAAAACCAATTAATTAAACCTTAAATCACAAAATCAAAAATTTAATTAAAATCACAAAACCTAATTAAAAACCTAAATCTAAAACCCAAAATCCCATAAAAATTCTTAAAAACAAAAACCTAAAAAAGGCTAAAATCAAAAGCCGAAGCATATGCCCAAATTCAGCCCAATACACCCTGCTTATTTCCATTAATCACAAACATAGAAAATAGGAAAAATAATTCTGACAATCACACACGCAATCTCCAACAGTCAACCCACAATCTCCGGAAACATCCCAGCATCTCCAGCGCATATCTCGTGACCCTCGAGATCTTCGATGATTCCTCCTTCTAGCTCACGTCGATCTAATGGTGCCTATCTACTAGAGGAGGATCAACGACGTAGAGAAGCTTCGCCGAAGCATAAAAAGACCTACTACCGACTGAGAAGAGCCCACATCTTCCTGTGCTTGAATCCACAGAGAGAACCTAGCAATCCCCTCCACATCCAGATTACCTTTTCCATCCTTTTGCAGCACGAAGCACCCGAAACCTCTACCACCAGAGTATCTATTAGAGAACGTCGTCATTGAGCTCCGTTGGGAGGGATAACAGTCTCTACTCAGGTACTCCTTTCCCCACTCTTTTTATTCTCAGATAGCCTACCTTTAGGTCCGTAGAGCTCCCTCCTATCCTCTAAATCCAGGTTTATCTGGCGTACGGGCCATGTCCGCTGCCTTCCCCTTCTCCGGTGGTGAATTCACCATCACCGGTGAGGCTTCTGGCCCCCTGGATTGGGAGGAGGCTCCTGGAGCCTTTCTTCCTTCTTCCTCCTCCTCCTCCCTAAGTCCCCATCACTCAGGAGGAAATTCCTTTGGCCATCATCTACCCGAGGGCATCGCTGTCGCTCCGCTGTCAACCCCCTCCGTCGTGGAATCCAATGGGATGCTCTGATCACGTTAGCTCCAGACCACCACCCTTGGAAGCTCCCCAGCAGTCCGCCAAAGATACTCCAGACACCCTCGACCGACTCTGCCTCTGTAGCGCCGCTCCGAGCTCTCCTGCACCCATTGCCGGCGTTTGGGACAGGTGGAGCTCCTCAACCAGCCCCTGTTCCTTCCACAGCTCCTAGAAGCCTCCTCGTGCCGCCCTTAAGCTTCTCCAGTCCTTGCCGCGTCGTTCCAGTCGCCACGTCACTGCCAACTCCCTTCACCGTCGTCTTCTCCGGTGTCGACAACTTCCCATCAAAGACAGAGGTGGGGAGGGCATCTCAGACCGCCCCAGCCCCATCCAACGCTTTGAAGAGTCTCGCTGTTGTCCTCTCCAACCACTAGGACCATCATCGGAGCCCTCTTGCCACTGCACTGTCGTTGGATAGTCGCTAGAGCTCACACCGAAGTGGAAATGGCAGCGATTTGCCGGTGATCTTCGAAGGGGGCCTTTTTTGCCTAGGCCCTTAGATTTTAGTTTCTTGTATTTAGGTCCTTAAATCATTTTTTTTAGGTCTTGTTTTTTTTACATTTAAGTCCTTGTAGTTTTAAATAACTTTTATTTCTTTATTTTGTTTCTGTAAGAATTGCATATGGATCCGTGCATGTTTTAATTTTTTCTCTTTATTGCATTCATACATGTTTTCTCACATTTAATCCCATGCAGTCATGTTTCCTTAGCAACTAGGTCTTGAACATTTGCATCATGCCCCCAACACTTTTTTAAATGAGCTATCTCTATAAAATTTGCATTTTGGACCCTAAAAGGCTTCATAATCACACTGATCATCATAAAAGTCTAATTTTTATCACATTTAAGCCTTGAAATTTTGCATGCAAGCCCCTGGATTCATAGTATACAGTCATTGAATATAAGAAATTTGCATCTAGACCATTAGACTAATTTAAAATGCATCATTTAGGATTTTAATTGTTTTCACACTCATTTTTGACATTTTTTATTTCTTTCATTCGTACTTTTACACTAAAATACAGTTTTCACTTAAAAATCATGTTTTCATTGTAAAATGATCTTTGGTTCCACGTTTTAGTCACATTTGCACTTTATGTGTGAATTTTGCACATTAGACCCTGAATTTTTAGAGAATTATCAAGGTGTAATTCTCACACACTAGTGCCACATTTTCATTTAATCCATCATCTGTACAGTAGGATAGAGGCACTGAACACATTTTAATCAGTTTTCCCATTTTTTCGTGAATTTTGCACATTGGTCCCTGTACTTGTCCTTTAACATGTTTACATCATTTCCTCGTATTTAAAACCTTGTCCCTTTCATGTTTTCTCATAAATAACATTTACTTGACATTTTTCATACATTTTGGCATATCTTCGACCATGCATCATCCACATACATGCATTTATCACATTTGGACATAGAACTGCCACTATGCCACCAATTCATGCACATGCATGTTAGTTTTGTACTTAGTCATGCATAATCTTTGTATAAGTCATTCCTCAATATCCTTTATACATTTAGGTACTCTTTTAAGCACTTCACATTGTTTTTCATCACATTTGCACGTCATCACAACCTTTTCGAGCAAGCCTGCATCTTATGTGGTTTTCCGTGGATTTTTCCTTATTTCGTTTTCGGAACCCTTCACTCGACATTCGATTTGATTTCCTTTACTCCTACATTTTGGATTTTTTCGATTTGATTTGAATTTCATTGCCTGAGGCCATATGCTGACTGACCAAAAGGCCCACATTGGCCTAATCGTGGATTTTTTCCCCTTTGTGATTTTTATGACATTTTCCATGATTTCGATGATGTGAGTTGACCCCACTTTTGATCCTTTTGATATAGGTGTGATTTTCTAGAACATTCTTTCCAAAAAAAACATCATTTCATGTGATTTTCTTCATATGTCACCATTTGATAGTTTCACGTGGTCTTCTTTGCAATTTTTTAATCTTGATTTCCACGATGTTTTCTATGATTCTGATGTTTTGAGTTGGTTGCATTTTTTATTCTCTTGAGGTCAGTATGATCTTTCATGTGATTTGCTTTATCGTATCGTGTTTCATGATTTCATCATTTCGTGTGGATTTCTTCGCAGTTTTTGCATACCATCTTGCACATCCATCTAGTCTTGTCTTGGCATTCATATTAGCATGGTTAGAGCACAATCTAGGCTTAGCAAGCATTCATTCAGCTTCTAGCAAGTGAATCAAACTAGAAAGATCGAGTATCTTGGGCGTATAGTGGTGCCTAATACCTTCCCAGTACATAATAGGAATCCTTACCCATCCTCTGGCTTGTAAACATTTGGCCTTTTCATTTGCATCACATGCATTCATATTTTTGTGGTTTGTTTGTGGTTTTCCTTGTCTTTCCCTTAAAAGACTAGGTGGCGACTCCTTTTTTCTCATTTTTATCCTATCTTGCGTCTTCGTCGTCTTGGCATGATTGTGCCCTCCTCCCTCTATGCGACTCCGCATAGGATCCTTGGGCGGGCATGGTCACAGAACTGGCTGCTTCACTAGGGAGTAGCAGATTACGGCTTTCAGGTTAGTCTTTTTTGCTTACTTTCTGAGACTTTGGCTTTACGTGTTTGCTTGTTTGCCTTGCTTGTGGTTCTTTGCTTACTTAATGTGCCTTCCACACTTTCTTTTACACATTTGCTCTATCACTGCACTCACTTGCCATATATCTTGCCTTTTGATTTGATGGATGTTTTCTTTTCACAATCATGATGCCATGACACTTGCACATGCCATGATTGTGCCTTTTGCTTGTTGTTTGCTTGTTGTTTGCTTGCTTGTGTGTTTTCTTCCCTTTCCGCATTTGACATGATTAGGAGAGTAGAGACATGTTCGTTCCCCTTTTTGGTTTAAAGTAAAACACACAAACTCAGAGAAACAATTAGAGACCAAATCAAACTCTTTCCCCCTTGGTTAATAAAATGAAAGTAAAATACACAAAAGCATATTGCATGATTGATCATATAGGGCATACATCTTCTCCTCTAAGTCCACCTACAGTTTGCAACGGACAATTCTAGTAGCCCATTCTATAGCTTTGGCATAGGACGTGTTTTTAGTTTGTCCCCCCTTGTTTGGGGTCATGTCGGTGTTAGTAGAGGGTACAACTCCATGCTACTGCAGGAGATGAGACCACCAATGCACTACCCATTCACTACTTGTGCTTTGACCAGGATTTAGAGCGGGGACCTTTACTTTCTAGCCTGAGTCGATGACCCATTTACCCATGTGTGATCCCAGAGTAGATGACCTTTTAGGAAACACTTAGTTGGTGAGAGAGAGCATATTAGTTGCATCCATGTACATGAATGCCACTCACACCACCATAATAACTACATCTTGTTGTTGGTTTTAACACTGGTAGTTTTCTTTTTTCAAGGTAGAGCGTGAGTTCCTCAGCCACTGCTTGAGCATTCATGCCTTGATTCCCCTGTTTGCGATGCTTTGTTGCTGATCATCTTTTCCTGAGTTATTCGTCACTTTGACGATAGCTCATCCTATGATTCATCCCCTCATTTGCCATCGTAGTCTGGTTCTCACCCGTTCTCGGTCAGCCATGGCCCAGCGCACCAGCGAGCCTCTTTCCACCACTGTTGCTCAGAAGGGCACTTCATTTTCGGTCCCTCCTACCCTTACTATGACTTCAGCTGTTCACTCTATCCCCTTCGTGCATCACAGAGGCTCTGTCACCTGCACCATAGGACATCCACAGACCTTGGCTAGTCTGGAGCCAAGCACTGAGTCAATCTCAGTGGCCCCTGCTCGGGTTCTAGATGTATCACTGACGGCCTCACTACCTCAGGGCTCTTTCTCTTTTAGCACTCAGCCCACTATGGTGACATCCCTTGCGGGTTCCCTGCCTTCAGGGCAACCTTTATCTATCCTGTCTTTGACATCCAGACCTTTGACTGTACCACCCCTCACCATCCCTGAGGGATCTCCTACCGCACAGGCAAAATATCTGTTGGTCCTCGCTGAGAAGATCGAGGGCATGGCCTTTGCTATCTAGTCAGCTATGGACCCTATTGTTCATGAGGTTCCTTGGTAGCCTGCTCTGGTGTTTCAGGCATCACATTCTGCACCACCACCTCAGCCCTCACTCCAGCTCCTCACTGCACCCACATTAGGTGTGACACCACTACCTCAGACACACCACCTCACTACACAGCATTCTAATCCAACATCTGGTGGCCAGTCCCTCGGGTTGGCTAGAGTACAACATCCATAGAGCCTATCGCCTGGCGCCATACCACTGCAACAGCTGTTACTCCCACGCTCAGTATCCACTGCCACACAACTCTCTGCTCATCCTCCTCTCACACACCATCAGGTTCAGGCACCTTCATTCCCGCAATCACATCCAGCACATATGCACGGATATGCTGGCCATCATGTCGCAGCACTAGGTGGCCTGATGGTGGATTTGGAGGAGCACTTAGGTGCGACCCACATAGCATATGTGGCCATTCCCCCTACTGCATCACCCTAGTGAACAGCAGCTCCAGATACCCTCCATGCTAGGGTGGGCGACCTGGAGAGAGCACTTCGACAAGTGCGGGGAAGTGACCACCAACCCTATGGATTCTAGGACCTCTGTTATTTCCCAGAGGCGACACTCCCATCGCATTTCCAAATCCTGGACTTTGAGAAATATAATGGTAAGGGTTGCCCCATTTCACATCTTAGGGCATATTGCGGAGATCTCGCTTAGCTTTAGGCTGACGAGAGGCTACTAAAACGTCTTTTCTAGAAGAGTCTCACCGGTCCAGCCCTCATGTGGTTCATGTCGCTTGACATGGGCTCGATCAAGACTTGGAACGACCTCCCACAGGCATTCATGGATCAATATGCTTTCAATCTCAACTTGGTCCCAAAGAGAGAGGACCTTATTGTCACAAGACAGAAGCCCCATGAGCCATTTGGGGAGTACGTCAGCTGTTGGCGCACCCTTGCATCACAAGTGAGAAATAAACCCTCTGACGAGGAGTCTATCGAAATCATTATTCGAGGCGCACAGCCAGATGTGGGGGCTCTATTAAGCATTTAGCCTGTCACCACATTTCCATCTTTGATTCGGGTAGGTGCACATGTAGAGAGCTCTCTTCATAGTGGCAGCTTTCCTGTACTCGCCACTTTTACCAAACAAGCCACTTCTCCAGATCACCATGCGAGCAGCAGCACTGGTAACGACGCTGGTACCAGTTACCCTAAGAGGCAAGATCCTCCCAATCCTACCATCGCATACGTAGGGTCGCTCGCCACGCTCGTCAATGTGGTGAACCAACCAAGCCAGAATCAATTAGTCTATGCACCTACACCTGGGGCACCACACACACCACAGATCACTGCCACCACCTAGCGGGTGTATCCCACAGCACCAGCTCGACAAGGACCTCGCCTAGGATAGAGATGGCCTCAACGTACTACACGACAGTACACCCCACTTGTTGAGCCATTGAGTGCTATCCTGCCTAAGGTGGTGTCACTCTTGAATCTTCCGGAGGTCCGTCCCCCACCGAACCCTCTTTGATGTAGTACAACACGAACCTCCACTGCAATTTCCATCGCTGTGCGGGTCACTCGATGGATAATTGCATGGCTCTGTGGAACACCATTCAGGACTTGATTGATCATAAGGTTATCGTCATTGACACCCAGGAGGCACACATTGCACCTGCACCACCACCTCCATAGGCACAAGCACCACCAGCCTATCCTAATATTATCAACCAGCCCATGCCTGCGTATAACAACTCAACTGGTGATGGAGCCTTAGGAATCTATTTCCTTTCTATTTTGGGTCTACGACGTCCGTAATGGAACCCTCTGACCTGATCCATACTATTGATGAGCCATTCCCTACTTGTCTTTATCGTTTGAGTCCTGCCTGTTCTGAGTTAACAGTCCACATGATACGACTGACCACAAGGGCGGAGTGTACCGCCGCACCGTCGATCGCGCACTTTGGGGTGCCCATTTACCTACTCACCCAACCCATGCCTACACATCCTGTCCAATCTCCTATCCAGCATCCTGTCCAACATCATGTCTAGCATCCTCTCCAGCCAGACCACCTTTCAATCAGCCCGATATTGGTGACGTTGGAACTAGCAGCACGTACCCCTCTTGTCATGCACCTGACTAGGGACAGTCATTGTGTACCCTATGATTATGCCACAGAGATGTGTGCAAAAGTCATCAGGTCAAGGAAGGTGTGTAGACCACCAACGCAAGTAGCCCAGCCTGATCGTTTAGCGTCTTCCCTTCATCATCCAGCTGCTCAACCCTCTAGGACGTCCCCTTGTTCAGCCACTACTACTTCTACCAAGCAGGAGCAGCCCTCTACCGACATCACATCACAACTAAAGAAGGTTATGGCTAACATCTCTATTTGGGATCTCATCCATACTTCTTCTGAACATCGAGAAGCCTTCCTTAGGGTGTTTCAGGCCACTCACATCTCTCCCACCATAGAATCATCCTCTCTTGAGAATATGGTGGGCATGATTGCAGAGCTTCACGTCATTTCTTTCTCCAGCGAGTAATTGCCTCCAGCAGGAGTCAACCATAACTAGCCACTGTTCATTACAGCGCAATATCAAAGCTTCCAAATTCCCCTCCCCTTGTTGATAACGGCGTGGGCATAATTGTTTACCCTTTGTGCACAACAAATAAAATCAGATTCAAAGTTGAGGATATTATACCAGCTACAAAGGGAATGATGGCTTTTAATAACACGTATCACGACGCATTAGGGATGCTAGTTATTCCTCTCACCATAGGGCTTGTAGTCTTCAATGTCAAATTTTATATTGTGGATCTAGAGCCCTCTTTCAATCTCTTGCTTGGACGCCCTTGGTTGCACTAGCATCAGGTGATCCCCTTGGCAACAACGTAGTTTTTCTCATGGCGGAAGATCTTGACAAAGAAAAGGTTGAGTCGGTCTCCGTTGTCTCACTCCAGACTGTTCGTTTTGACCCCAAGTCATCCGATGTCATGTTCTGAGTCAACTGCTTCGAGCCAGTCAATTACATTCCGGCTCTCGAGCGTGTTAGTTACTTGACCGTTCACAGCAATCCTATTCGGATGATCAAAAATGTGTGTCGCAAATGGGGATACAAGAAAGGAACACCACTCGAGTGACACAGCCAAGGAATCTCCGAGTCCATCCAGGCAGAGGAAAGGCGAGTGTTCGAGGGACTGGGCTACGAGTGGCAGCCTCACAAAGCTGGATATTCACACGCCAAGAGGTACAAGAAGATTTTTATTCCGTCGGACCTCACTAACTTTGTCAGTGCAGGGATACTTGATCCCAATCAGAGACAGGCCACTACAGAGAAGAGCCGACGTCAGATGGTGCAGCCACAGCCTCAACCGCCGATAGCCACATTGACAACATCAGTCACTGCCCCAACAACAAGCCCCGTAGTGATAGTCCTACCAGCAGATGCGTCAGTAGAACCATTAGTGCAGTCAGTCAGCCTTAGACATCAGTTACATCAGTCTCACAGTCCAGATAAGTCAGTGGCAGAGTGGAGTGCCGTTTAGTATTCGGATTGCACCTCGGTAGAAGATGAGACAGTCAGTAAGGCAATTCAGTCAAGTGATCAAGTCGGTGACCTAGAACAGTTGTCAGATGCAGCTGAGCATCAAAGGCGGAGAAAAGGAAAGGTCAAAGTGACAAAATCAGAGTCAGCAACCCCCCACAAGCAACCAAACCACTCATCCATCAAGGTCCTAGCTGAGTCACAGCTAGAACCCATTAGACCATTAGAGTTAGTCTCTTTGGAGGCAGGAGGCAGGTCTAGATGGTACATGCAGTTGAAGCCTCACCTTAAGCAAGGTGAGGGTCAAGAAAAAAAAGACACTGAGTTAACCTCAGGAGGAAAGCTAGGCAGCATCACTCCTATTAGTCAGCAGCAAGACAACCGCCAGTCAACAGCACCACTTATACATACTACAGAAAATATAAAAAAATCAAGAAACCCAAAAAACCAAAAAAAATAAAAAAACCATAAAAAATCAAAAATAGTATCAGGAGTCGAGGAAACAGAGCAACCCGACCTGTCAGCAAACCCCACCGTCAAAGAGCCAGAGGTCACGTAGTGCAGATACAAGAACACCAAAGTCAATATGACCATCATAAGGAATCATTAGGGGTAGAAATTAGAGCACATCCTCTCCTTCAATGACACTGACCCCACCTTCAAAGAGGAAATCCTATCAGAGCTCATTGCTTATGAGGAAGAGGATGATGACATAGATGAAGACAATGAGACACCCAATTTCCAGCCCTACGATAATGATCCAGAGGGGACGAATATGCACATCGAGGAAGAAACTGAGCAAGTCAACATTGGTACGACAGAAGATGTCATGGAGGTACTTATTAATGCTAAGCTATCACCACAAGCTAGGGTAGATTTCATAGCATTTCTAAAAGAATACACAGATGTCTTCGCTCGAGTTATGACGATTTGGTCGGCCTGGATGTCAAAGTGGTGGTGCACACATTACCCCTGAAGTCTAACGAGATCTCAGTCAAGGAAAAACTCAAGAGATGGTGACATTAATGGATCTTGAAGCTCAAGGAGGAAATCATGAAGCAACACAAGGTGAACTTCCTCATGGTGGTGTTGTACCCAAAATGGTTAGCAAATGTTGTCCCAGTGCCAAAGAAAGACGGGAAGGTCTGTATGTGCATCAACTATAGAGACCTCAACAAGGCGAGCCCCAAAGACGATTTCCCACTTCCTCACATAGATGTCTTTGTGGACAACATAGCCAGACACAAAATGTTATCGTTTATGGATGGTTTCTCAGGGAACAACTAGATCAGGATGGCCAAGGAGGATATGGAGAAGACATCTTTCATCATCCCTTGGGGAGTTTTCTACTATCGTGTGATGCCATTTGGGCTCAAGACTGCCGATGCTACTTATCAAAGGGCGATGACCACACTTTTCAATGATCTCATGCATCAAGAAATAGAGGTCTATGTAGACAACATGATTGCCTAGTCCAAAGAGCCTGAGGAACATCTGGTCTATTTGAGAAAGCTGTTCGAGGTGTCTTAACCCCAACAAATACATAATCGGGTTGTCTTCTGGCAAGCTTCTAGGACACATCATCAATCGAAGGAGAATCGAGGTCGACCCTAGTAAAGCAAGAGCCATCATTGATATGCCTCCCCCTACATCTGAGAAGGAAGTTCGGAGCTTATTGGGCTAATTACAATATATCAGCCGGTTTATCACGCAGCTTACCCCCATCTGTGAGCCTATCTTCAAGCTGTTAAGAAAGAACGCGTAGGTCCATTGGAATGAGGAATGTCAAGCTGCATTCGATAAAATCAAGCAGCTCCTTACAAAACCTCCTATCTTGGTTCCACCGACACTAGGACGACCCCTGTTGCTATATCTCTCCACCACCCAACACTCCATGGGCGTAGTCCTTGGGCAACACGATGAGATCGGACGTAGGGAGAAAGCCATCTACTACTTGAGCAAGAAATTCAATGATTGCAAAGCCAGGTACAATCCCATTGAGAAGATCTGCATATCCCTTATCTAGGCCACCTAGCGCCTCAAGCACTATATGATGGCATATCTAGTCTTGCTCTTATGTCGACATGACCCCATGAAGTACTTGTTCACAAAACCGGCAATAGTGGGATGATGCGTGAAATGGCAAGTGGTGCTATCCCTGTACGACATTACATTTGTCATGTAGAAATCTATGAAGGGGCAAGCAGTAGCGAACCACCTAGCCGACTTACCACTGCTAGAATATGAGCCTTTATAGACACAGTTCCTAGATGAGGACATCCTATTCACCATAGGAGATACAAATTCTGAGGAGCCAGAAGACAAGTCCCGATGGCATCTATACTTTGATGGAGTAGTCAACAAGAGGGGTAGATGAATCGGCACGATATTGTCAACACCACAGGGATAGATGACCCCCTTCTCTAGAAACCTCACTTTTGAGTGCACCAACAATGAAGCTGAGTACGAGGCACACATCATGGGATTGCAAATTGCATTAGAACATGGTGCACGAAAGATACAAGTGCATGGGGATGCCATGTTAGTCATATCCTAGATCAACGATGATTGGAAAACCAAAGATCCAAAGCTCGTGCCATATCACGAGTACCTCCTACAGCTCATCAAGGAGTTCGAAGAAGTGCACTTTTCCTTCATGAGTAGAGCCAAAAATTCCTATGCAGATGCATTGGCAACCATTGCATCCTGGCTCTCAATATCTGAAGAGCGCACAGTCGACGTATCAATCACCCAAGCAGGGCAGCCTGTCCATTGCATGAGCATAAAGGAAGCGGACCCATCAGCAAAGCATCCCTAGTATCACAACATTAAAACCTTCCTAGAATCAAGCAATCTCTCAACTAACGCATCGACAGCAAATAAGAAGACCATGGCGTGATTGGCGTCAAGATACGTGTTTGGCAGAGGGCATCTGTACAAGAGATCACATAACCAGATGCTTTTGTGATGTGCCAACAAGAAAGAGGCTGATACCTTGATGCTTCAAATCCACGTTGGGACATTTGGCCCTCACATGAATGGAATATTGTTAGCCAATAAGATCTTATTACAAGGCTTGTTTTGATTGACCATGAAAGCCGATTGTTGTTGATTCGTACGCAAGTGCCACAACTGCTAGTTTCACGGGAACTTCATACATGCTCCCTCTAGCAGTTGCACAACATGTCTTCACTGTGGTCTTTCTCTACTTAGGGAATAGACGTCATCAGAGCCATCCATCCGGCATCATCTAATGGCCATAGCTACATCCTGGTGGCCATAGATTACTTTACCAAATGGGTGGAAGCAGCCTCTTACAAGACCGTCACAGTTGTAGCCACAAAAAAGTTCATCAAGAACAACATCATAGCCCGGTACGGGGTGCCACACTCCATTATCTCAAACAATGGTAAGAATTTCATAGATCAGAGATTGGAAGATTGATTGCAAAGACTCAAGATCAAACATCACAGATCTTCCCCGTACCGCCCACAGATGAACGGTGTTGTGGAGTCAGCAAACAAGAACCTGATCAAGATCCTAAGGAAGAGTGCCGAGACGCATAAGGATTGGCATGAAAAGCTCCCCTATGTGCTATGGGCCTACAAAAATTCAGTTCGGACATCAATAGGAGTGACACCTTACTCATTAGTGTACGGCATGGAAGTGGTCCTACCAATTGAAGTAGAGATCCCATCACTCAAAATCATGAGGGAGGCTGAGCTAGAAGAAGTTGAATAGGTCGAGGACAAATGCATCCAGCTGAATTTGATTGATGAGTGTAGACTACAAGCCATGCACAATGCCCGCTACTACCAAGGGTGAATGGCAAGATTATATCAGAAAAGAGTCTGACCTAGGAGCTTCGCACCTAGCGATCTGGTTCTGCGGGCTATACATCTCCTTGACGGTTGAGGCAAATTCCGACCTAACTAGCATGGTCCCTACATCACCAAGCAAGTCTATTCTGGAGGTGCAACAATCCTCGAAGACATGGACAACGTCGACCTATCCGAGCCAGTCAACGCATGTTATCTGAAGAAGTACTACCAATGAGCAGAAGGCGTGTATCTTCGCCTTGCAAAGTATCCTTTCGCACATCTTGCATCATCCACCACTCTATCATGCATATATATTTTTAAAATAAAATGGCAATCCAAGTGCACCTAATCCACAACAATTGTTCTTTCGCTTTTGTGCACATCAATAACTAAAGCATATCAATAATTGCATGTATCTATGCATAAACGTATCAACATCATATCCCGATGATGAAAATTGAAATAGCTAGCCTGCTTGAGAACGGCCTATACCTCTTTAATTGATACTACCTAGACACTCTAGCGAGCGAGGGAGCTACCACCCTACCATGGTTAGGTGAAATGTCCAAACTCCCATAGGGACTTACACCTCTAGAGGGAGATAAAATATAAGGAGCGAGCATGAGTGTGAGCCAAAAGAAAAATAAACATATCCACAAGGGCACACAAGAAATAAGAAGATAGAAGTTGAAGACAAAAGCTAGCCCTAGGAGAGAGAGGCAAGTAGGCCAACACTTACCTTGGGGAGGAGTTGAAGCAAGCATCCAAAGAATCCAAATGACCAAAGGGACTAGTCACTCCTCGCATACAATTACAACAGCCCCCATCCTAACCCAGAAGCCCATTACCTCCAAGCAATTGTTAGAGCGAGCCTACAAGTCTAAGAGGGAGAAAAGAAATGAGCCAAAAG
This sequence comes from Posidonia australis, assembly GCA_024699735.1. Taxonomy (NCBI): domain Eukaryota; kingdom Viridiplantae; phylum Streptophyta; class Magnoliopsida; order Alismatales; family Posidoniaceae; genus Posidonia; species Posidonia australis. The sequence continues at coordinate 41,677 of JAMKQA010000089.1, forward strand.
TCAAAAAAGTAGGTTTAAGTCCCCAAGAGTTTGGCACAGAGCCTAACCTACTGAATCATCCATTTTGGAGAGCCACCAATAGCCTAGAAGTCTGGGTAGTGTCT